>CM033469.1:404397898-404576509 GCA_019447015.1 Hymenochirus boettgeri | reverse complement strand
CAATCATCGTATAGTATATATATAGATAAGTACAAGTACAATAATACAGTACAGTATATAACAGATAAGTACAGTACAATATACAAGCACAGATATACATATAAGTACAGACATAATACAGATTAATACCAGCACAGTAATAAAGATAAGTACAGTACAATAATACAGCACAGTATATAACAGATAATTACAATACAATAATACAGTACATTATACAGCACAGAGTATACTAATAGTATATAAGTACAGTACAATAATACAGTACATATAATACAGCACAGTACTATAACAGATATAGTATAGTACAATAATACAGTACATTATACAGCCCAGTATATAAAGATAAGTACAGTACAATAATACAGTACAGTATATAACATATACAGTACAATATCAGACAGTATATAAACAGTAAGTACAGTACAATAATACAGTACACTTATACAGCACAGTATATATAGATAAGTACAGTAAATAATACAGTACAGTAATATAATAGATACATACAATATCAGTACATTATATAACAGATAAGTACAGTACAATAATACAGTATAGTATATAAAGTAAGTACAGTACAATAATACGTACAGTATATAATAGATAAAGTACAGTACAATATACAGTACAGATATATAGATAATTACAGTACAATAATACGCACAGTATAAACAGATGAGTACAGTACAATAATAGATACAAGGTATCACCATATTGTGCCGTATTGTATTCTGCCGGTACCAAACGCACACAAATAGCAATTGTGCTAATGCACGCTTATAGGTTAATACACCACACTGCAACATATTTGTGATTTTACCCATGAAGCCTCTCAACCCTTTGTCTAACCTAAACTATAACCCTGTCTATCGGGGATAGTGGGAGATAGTGGGAGATAAAGAAACCGACTATGGCACACATTAATAACTCTTCCATGCCAGTTTTTCTTCTTCATGATTGTCTTTATTTCAACCTCCGTTTCTATGTTCTTTCTCTGCCATTTAGGCCGGGTGTTTTGTAACATTCCATTTCCATCATTGTTTTTCAGTATGTCAGTGGTTTCACATTGGCCTGAGTAATCCAGGATGTTGTGCTTATAACAAGGCTTCCATTGTTACAGGCTGGTCCGTATTGTACTGGTTACCAACAAGAACCTCCGCCATTAAAATGATGTCCTCCTAATAGAGACTATATTTAAAGGAGACATTTTTGTTGTTTGGTAACACGTTATTACCTTCCCACAATCCTCTACAGCTGGTGATGTCAGCTAGATTCAAGTTTACAGAACTCGTGCCAAATAACAATTTGGCCCCCTGGAAGTCGTTAACAGCTGAAAGCAGCCTGGGAAGGAAGGCCAACAACACAGCACCTACAATTAAACAATATGGCGGTTCAGCTTCTCATTATTTGGGAGACTATCTGTATTATTTATTATTTTGTTATAGCAGTAAAATTATAAGCTGGAGGCTCGGTACAATGTAACATAAATCACATTTTTTGGTTATTACCGTAATAATTTTTAATAATGAGGTTATGGAAGTGCTGTGGCCTTTACGTGTTTACTGTAACCTGCCATTTAGAACTGGAATTTTTTTCACTCATTATATCTTTCCAGCATTGTCTGCACAGAAATATGAAGGATAGGGCATGATGCCAGTATTCTTCATGCAGAAATAACCAATGGGTAGGGCAAGATCATAACAAACGTTATCAATAGAGTCTTGATGTTAGGTCAGCTGAGTTAGACCTCAAATATCCAGTAAGGCCCGCCCTCGGAAAGGATTTGATTGCCAAGGAGACCCTAGTAAAATCTGATTTAAGAGCTTTGTGTAGATGGACACAAAGGACATTCTAACAAAGGAAATGATTATGGTGTAATCAATGCACTAAATTGTAATCTGTACCTTTATAAAGGAGAAATGCATGCACGCATTTACCGTCATTCTTTCTGGCCCTCCCACAGTAACTGTCACTGACTATGCACCCATATAGACACTGGAGGAACACATGTTAAGAGGGGGAAGTCAATGGCACATGCAAAACTCCTTTTTTCAACCCAAAATAACTATCTTGGTACAATCGGATGTTGGTATGTAGCCCCATATGTATCAACACAACATTTTAAAGGATTATACTGTATTAAAACAAATCCCTTATTAATAAGGTGAGGACTTAAACTGCTAGGTCCCCACCTCTGAGCTTATAGTATTTACTGCAAACAAAGCTGCCAATTTCCCTGCTACTGTCGGCCATGGCCTCACCTCTTCCACAGACTTGAATTCTTCAATAGGAAGAAACACCCGACATCAAGCGGGTCTTCCCATTGGCCACACAACAAACAGTCCCGACTGAAAGAGTGGGTGGGGCGAGACCTGCAGTAGCAGGGGGATCTGCCTTCCATTAAGGTAAATACAGCAAGCCCAGGAGTAAGGACTCCTGGTACTATTAATATGGGGGGAAATAGGCAAATAGAGTATGATTTTCCTTTAATATAGAACCATGTGATCTTGAAATAATCCAACGATCCGAATAGTAACCCAATATTTGGGATTCAAATTTCCATCAATCTCTTTCTTGCTGCGTTCGGCAGGGGGATTTCTCAGTGGTAACGTGTTTAGTTGAATTAAATCCAGCTATTGTCTTTTCTTTTAAATTCCAATGCTCAGTGCAGTGATAAAATCCTTTACACGCCCGGATAAACTTGGCATGTCCTTGTTTTCCGTGTACACACACAAGGACGCTGCAAAGCCAACAGGGACTAATTCCATATTGCCCTAGCTACTAGCCTGCAGCACTGAAATCCTAGACTTACTTAATGAAGACATAGGATCTCTGGGCTGCTCGGTTTAAAGGGCCAGTAGTGAATGATATCTGAGATATAGCAATATAAATTGCTAAGTTTCCTATACAACCCCGCACTAACTTCATAAATTCCATTCATTGCTATGGGTGTTGCGGATTTCTTTCTGATTAGTCCACTGCTCTCTGTAGTTAAATACTATCATATTTTACCAACACATGGTAACACTAACTGTCTGTGGTATGCAGGGAATTCTATCAGCTTGGGGACTTCTAAGGGACTGCAGTATGTGGTGGTGGCCAGGGCACTATAGGAGATCTGTAGGGTGGATAGAAGAAGTACAGATATCTTATTCACTGCAACATACTAAGGGTAACGAACTAGGTGGACATTCCCAATTTAGAGCAAACAAAGAATTCTGTCAATGTTTGTTCCCTTATTGATTATTGGAAATGGAGGCTTTAATTGATTAATCACTAACTTGAAGCACAGCGTTACTGAAAACTTGCGCGACGAGGGCTAATAGGAAGGCACGCTCGTTGCAGAACGTGCCTTCCTATTGGCCTTGTCGCCGACAGGAGGAGGGGCGGAGCCTACCTGAGCAGCGTTTCATAACGCTGTGCTTCAAGTTACGCGAACCCAGGGGTGAGGACCTAGCGGTTCAGGTCCTCACCCTGGGTAAAAGGTACTGACCTAAGAAGAGGAGCGGAGGGAAGGTGAGTATAATTGTCCTTTAATTGCTGTGGTCAGTATTGAGGGTATTGAGGGTATTAATCCTTGAGGTTGGATTATTGGAGGAGTGAGCACCCATACTTAGTACGAGTGCAGTGACTCTGTTATTTTTCAGTATTGAGCTTCCATTTCATTTTGTTTAGCTGTCCATATCTTCCCAGGATACACCACCTTTTTGGAATGTTCCTACAGTAATTCTACTGATGCTGTTGGATGGGTCAAAACATGCTCAGATCTCTACTGAGCATCTGAATCAACCCAGGGACTGAAAGCTTTTCATTATGATGAACATCCTGTTTTAACCGCTATGGTGCTAGTAATAGATTTGCACAGAAACTTACCTACCTAATAGTTAATAGAGTGAAATATAAAGTGAAGCTCAGTTCCATTCATTATGTTTCTTATGACATTGTTGATGGTGTCCCCCATCTTATACTAATAATAGTCTGTACTAGGTAATAGTGATGGCCCAGTTCGATCCGCGGCCGATTTAACCTCATTCGCGAAAAGGCGGATATCGCAGATTTTCGTTTTTCCGCCTTCCGAACTTTTCCGAACGCGTTTTTGAAATTTTCGAAATTACGAGATTTCTCGTATTTTCCCGTATTTTCGAAAATACGAGAAATCGCAGATTTTGTATTTTTTCAGAATCCCGAATTTTCGCAGAATCCTCGTATTTTCGAATTTTAATAGGTTCTAATGGGTCGCTCGCGGATTTTCAATTTTTTCCTGTCCCAGTCATTGCTCTCACTGTCCCAGTGAGACCACTTGCCGGGAAGAAGGTTTTAGCGCAGCAACTACAATGCCTTAGACTGAATCCTTAATGAACACAAACTGGTGTCCCAGCCCCTCTAGTAATCTCCCAGGTCCCCTCGTTAACACAGCCTATGGTCATTTCTATATATTCTTATAAAACACAAGTATGTGGTGTAAATAATATCCTTATAAAGACTGCTTAACTATGTCATCAGTTATAATAAGTTATTGGCGTATCCTTAATATTTTACAATAGGGACCCATATTCACACTATTGTCAGCAATATAGTTGCTTATTTATTTGAATCACATTATAGTAACCATAGGCTATTACTCTCATAGGAAGGTTTTAGCCCATATGTACTTGGTTGTATTTTTTCTGCTATAAGATCATTCCCTGCTTGGTTTTTTAGCGGTAAGTGAAATGTTTCTAATACAGGAATGGCCATTCCTCCTGGTGAAATTACAATATTGGGATAGAGCTAGGAATTTCCATAACCAGAGAATTAACCAGTATATTTACAGTGTAGACGGAGAGTTATCCCAATGTGATACCCAGACAGTTATCAGTGCTGAGCGCATTAAAAATAGTAATATAGTAATGGAGATTGAATAAAGACATCAGACTATCTAGTCCAACCTTTTTACCCTACCCATAATGTCTGTATAACAGTTACATAGTAACATAGTATTGGAGGTTGTATAAAGACATACGTCCATCTAGTCCAACCTTTATACCCTACCATAATGTCTGTATAACAGTTACATAGTAACATAGTGGAGGTTGTATAAGACATACGTCCATCTAGTCCAACCTTTATACCCTACCCATAATGTCTGTATAACTGTTACATAGTAACATAGATTGGAGGTTGTATAAGCATACGTCCATCTAGCCAACCTTTATACCCTACCCATATGTCTGTATAACAGTTACATAGTAACATAGTATTGGAGGTGTGTATAAGACATGTCCATCTAGTCCAACCTTTTATACCCTACCCATAATGTCGGTATAACAGTTACATAGTAACATAGTATTGGAGGTTTATAAGACATACGTCCATCTAGTCCAACCTTTATACCCTACCCATAATGTCTGTATAACAGTACATAGTAACATAGTATTGGAGGTTGTATAAGACATACTTCCATCTATCCAACCTTTATACCCTACCCATAATGTCTGTATAACATTTACATTAACAAGTATTGAGTTGTATAAGACATACTTCCATCTAGTCCAACCTTTTATCCCCTACCATAATGTCTGTATAACAGTTACATAGTACTAGTATTGGAGGTTGTATAAAGACATACGTCCATCTAGTCCACCTTTATACCCTACCCATAATGTCTGTATAACAGTTACATAGTAACATAGTATTGGAGGTTGTATAAAGACATACGTCTCTCTAGTCCAACCTTATACCCTACCCTAATGTCTGTTAACAGTTACATAGTAACATAGTATTGGAGGTTTTATAAAGACATACGTCCATCTAGTCCAACCTTTATCCCTACCCATAATGTCTGTATAACAGTTACATAGTAACATAGTATTGGAGGTTGTATAAAGACATAGTCCATCTAGTCCAACCTTTATACCCACCCATAATGTCTGTATAACAGTTACATAGTAACATAGTATTGGAGGTTGATAAAGCATACGCCATCTAGTCCAACCTTTATACCCTACCCATAATGTCTGTATAACAGTATACTAGTAACATAGTATTGGAGGTTGTATAAAGACATACGTCCATCTAGTCCAACCTTTATACCCTACCCATAATGTCTGTATAACAGTTCATAGTAACATAGTATTGGAGGTTGTATAAACATCCGTCCATCTAGTCCAACTTTATATCCTACCCATAATGTCTGTATAACAGTTACATAGTAACATAGTATTGGAGGTTGTATAAAGACATACGTCCATCTAGTCCAACCTTTATACCCTACCCATAATGTCTGTATAACAGTTACATATAACATAGTATTGGAGTTGTATAAAGACATACGTCATCTAGTCCAACCTTTATACCCTACCCATAATGTCTGTTACGTTACATATTACATAGTATTGGAGGTTGTATAAAGACATACGTCCATCTAGTCCAACCTTTATACCCTACCCATAATGTCTGTATAACAGTTACATAGTAACATAGTATTGGAGGTTGTATAAAGACATACGTCCATCTAGTCCAACCTTTATACCCTACCCAAATGTCTGTAATACAGTTACATGTAACATAGTATTGGAGGTTTGTATAAAGACATACGTCCATCTAGTCCAACCTTTATACCCTACCCATAATGTCTGTATAAACGTTACATAGTAACATAGTATTGGAGGTTGTATAAAGACATACGTCCATCTAGTCCAACCTTTATACCCTACCCATAATGTCTGTATAACAGTTACATAGTAACATAGTATTTGAGGTTGTATAAGACATATGTCCATCTAGTCCAACCTTTATACCCTACCCATAATGTCTGTATAACAGTTACATAGTAACATAGTATTGGAGGTTGTATAAAGACATACGTCCATCTAGTCCAACCTTTTACCCTCCCATAATGTCTGTATAACAGTTACATAGTAACACAGTATTGGAGGTTGTATAAAGACATACGTCCATCTAGTCCAACTTTTATACTCTACCCATAATGTCTGTATAACAGTAACATAGTAACACAGTATTGGAGGTTGTATAAAGACATACGTCCATCTAGTCCAACCTTTATACCCTACACATAATGTCTGTATAACAGTTACATAGTAACATAGTATTGGAGGTTGTATAAAGACATACGTCCATCTAGTCCAACCTTTATACCCTACCCATAATGTCTGTATAACGTTACATAGTAACATGTATGAGTTGAAGCAGTATTGGAGGTGTATAAAGACATACGTCCATCTAGTCCAACCTTTATACCCTACCATAATGTCTGTATAACAGTTACATAGTAACATAGTATTGGAGGTTGTATAAAGACATACGTCCATCTAGTCCAACCTTTATACCCTACCCATAATGTCTGTCTAACAGTTCATAGTAACATAGATTGGAGGTTGTATAAAGACATACGTCCACTAGTCCAACCTTTATATCCTACCCATAATGTCTGTATAACAGTTTCATATTACATAGTATTGGAGGTTGTAAAGACATACGTCCATCTAGTCCAACCTTTATACCCTACCCATAATGTCTGTATACAGTTACATAGTAACATAGTATTGGAGGTTGTATAAAGACATCGTCATCTAGTCCAACCTTTATACCCTACCCATAATGTCTGTTAACAGTTACATAGTAACACATGTATTGGAGGTTGTATAAAGACATACGTCCTCTAGTCCAACCTTTATACCCTACCCATAATGTCTGTATAACAGTTACATAGTAACATAGTATTGGAGGTTGTATAAAGACATAGTCCATCTAGTCCAACCTTTATACCCTACCCATAATGTCTGTATACCAGTTACTAGTAACATAGTATTGAGGTTTAATAAGACATACGTCCATCTAGTCCAACCTTTATACCCTACCCATAATGTCTGTATAACAGTACATAGTAACTATTATGGAGGTTGTATAAAGACATACGTCCATCAGTCCAACCTTTATACCCTACCCATAATGTCTGTATAACATTTACATAGTAACATAGTATTGGAGGTTGTATAAAGACATACGTCCATCTAGTCCAACCTTTATACCTACATAATGTCTGTATACAGTTACATAGTAACATAGTATGAGGTTGTATAAAGACATACGTCCATCTATCCAACCTTTATACCCTACCCATAATGTCTGTATAACAGTTCATAGTAACATAGTATTGGAGGTTGTATAAAGACATACGTCTATCTAGTCCAACCTTTATACCCTACCCATAATGTCTGTTAACAGTTACATAGTAACATAGTATTGGAGGTTGTATAAAACATACGTCCTCTGTCCAACCTTTATACCCTACCCATAATGTCTGTATAACAGTTACATAGTAACATAGTATTGGAGGTTGTATAAGACATACGTCCATCTAGTCCAACCTTTATACCCTACCCATAATGCTGTATAACAGTTACATAGTAACATAGTATTGGAGGTTGTATAAAGACATACGTCCATCTAGTCCAACCTTTAACCCTACCCATAAGTCTGTATAACAGTTACATATAACATAGTTTGGAGGTTGTATAAAAATACGTCCATCTAGTCCACCTTTATACCCTACCCATAATGTCTGTATAACAGTTACATAGTAACATAGTATGTGAGGTTGTATAAAGACATAGTCCATCTAGTCCAACCTTTATACCCTACCCATAATGTCTGTATACAGTTACATAGTAACATGTATTGAGGTTGTATAAAGACAACGTCCTCTAGCCACCTTTATACCCTCCCATAATGTCTGTATAACAGTTACATAGTAACACTGTATTGGAGGTTTTAAAGACATACGTCCATCTAGTCCAACTTTTATACTCTACCCATAATGTCTGTATAACAGTAACATAGTACACATATTGGAGGTTGTATAAGACATACGTCCATCTAGTCCACCTTATACCCTACACATAATGTCTGTATACAGTTACATAGTAACATAGTATTGGAGGTTGTATAAAGACATACGTCCATCTAGTCCAACCTTTATCCCTACCCATAAGTCTGTATAACAGTTACATAGTAACATAGTATTGGAGGTTGTAAACATTGGAGGTTGTATAAGACATACGTCCATCTAGTCCAACCTTTATACCCTATCCATAATGTCTGTATAACAGTTACATAGTAACTAGTATTGGAGGTTGTATAAGACATACGTCCATCTGTCCAACCTTTATACCCTACCCATAATGTCTGTCTAACAGTTACATAGTACATAGTATTGGAGGTTGTATAAAGACGTACGTCCATCTAGTCCAACCTTTATACCTACCCATAATGTCTGTATAACAGTTACATAGTAACATAGTATTGGAGGTTGTATAAAGACTACGTCCCTCTAGTCCAACCTTTATACCCTACCCATAATGTCGTATACAGTTACATAGTAACATAGTATTGGAAGTTTATAAAGACATACGTCCACTCTAGTCCAACCTTTATACCCTACCCATAATGTCTGTATAACAGTACATAGTACATAGTATTGGAGCTTGTAAAGACATACGTCATCTAGTCCAACCTTTTAACCCACCCATAATGTCTGTCAATAACAGTTCATAGTAACATAGTATGGAGTTGTATAAGACATAGTCCATCTAGTCCAACCTTTATACCCTACCCTAATGTCTGTATAACAGTAACATAGTAAATAGTATTGGAGGTTGTATAAAGACATACTGTACGTCCACTACTCCAACCTTTATACCCTACCCATAATGTCTGATAACAGTTACATAGTAACATAGTATTGGAGGTATATCAAGACATATCCATCTAGTCCAACCTTATACCCTACCCATAATGTCTGTTAACAGTTACATAGTAACATAGTATTGGGGTTGTATAAAGACATACGTCCATCTAGTCCAACCTTTATACCCTACCCATAATATCTGTATAACAGTTACATAGTAACAGACATTGAGGTTGTATAAAGACATACATCCATCTAGTCCAACCTTTATACCCTACCCATAATGTCTGTATAACAGTTACATAGTAACATAGTTTGGAGGTTGTATAAAGACTACGTACGTCCATCTAGTCCAACCACCTTTATCCCTACCCATAATGTCTGTATAACAGTTATATTAACTGGAGGTGTATAAAGACATACGTCCATCTAGTCCAACCTTTATACCCTACCCAAATGTCGTATCCAAACTTATACTCCTAAAGGGTATAACGTTACATAGTAACAAGTATTGGAGGTTGTATAAAGACATACGTCCATCTAGTCCAACCTTTATACCCACCCATAATGTCTGTATACAGTTACATAGTAACATAGTATTGGAGGTTGTATAAAGACATACGTCCATCTAGTCCAACCTTTATATCCTACCCATAATGTCTGTACAACAGTTACATAGTAACAAGTATTGGAGGTTGATAAAGACAACGTCCATCTAGTCCAACTTTATACCCTACCCATATGTCTGTATAACAGTTACATAGTAACATAGTGTTGGAGGTTGTATAGTCCATCTAGTCCAACCTTTATACCTTACCTAATTTCTGTATAACAGTTACATATAACATAGTATTGGAGGTTGTATAGACATACGTCCATCTAGTCCAACCTTTATACCTACCCATAATGTCTGTATAACAGTTACATAGTAACATAGTTGAAGGTTGTATAAAGACATAGGTCCATCTAGTCCAACCTTTATACCCTACCCATAATGTCTGTATAACAGTACATAGTACATAGTATTGGAGTTGTATAAAGACTATGTCCATCTAGTCCACCTTTATACCCACCCATAATGTCTGTATAACATTTACATATAACATAGTATTGGAGGTTTATAAAGACATACGTCCATCTAGTCCACCTTTATACCCTACCCATAATGCTGTATAACAGTTACATAGTAACACAGTATTGAAGGTTGTATAAAGACATACGTCCATCTAGTCCAACCTTTATACCCTACCCAAATGTCTGTATAACAGTTACATAGTAACACAGTATTGGAGGTTGTATAAAGACATACGTCCATCTAGTCCAACCTCTATACCCTACCCTATGTCTGTATAACAGTTACATAGTAACATAGATTGGAGGTTGTATAAGACATACGTCCATCTAGTCCAACCTTTTACCCTACCCATAATGTCTGTATAACAGTTACATAGTAACATAGTATTGGAGGTTGTATAAAGACATTCCATCTAGTCCAACCTTTATACCCTACCCATAATGTCTGTATAACAGTTACATAGTAACATAGCATTGGAGGTTGTATAAGACACACGTCCATCTAGTCCAACCTTACCCTACCCATAATGTCTGTATAACATTACATATTAACATATGATTGGAGGTTGTATAAAGACACTCCATCTAGTCCAACCTTTATACCCTACCCATAATGTCTGTATAACAGTTACATAGTAACATAGTATGGGGATTTATAAGACACACGTCCATCTAGTCCAACCTTTATACTACCCATAATGTCTGTATAACAGTTACATATAACATGTATTGGAGGTCCAACCTTTATACCCTACCCATATGTCGTATAACAGTTACATAGTAACATAGTATTGGAGGTTGTATAAAGACATACGTCATCTAGTCCCACCTTTATACCCTACCCATATGTCTGTATAACTTACATAGTAAAACCTTATGGGGGTTGTGATAAAGAACATACTTCCATCTAGTCCAACCTTTATACCCTACCCATAATGTCTGATAACAGTTCATAGTAACCACAGTATGGAGGTTGTATAAAGACATACGTCCATCTAGTCAACCTTTATACCCTACCCATATGTCTGTATAACAGTTACATATAACACAGTATTGGAGGTTGTATAAAGACATACGTCCATCTAGTCCAACCTTTATACCCTACCCATAATGTCTGTATAACAGTTACTATAAACACAGTATTGGGGTTGTATAAAGACATACGTCCATCATGTCCAACTTTATACCCTACCCATAATGTCTGTATAACAGTTACATAGTAAAACAGTATTGGAGGTTGTAAAAGACATACGTCCATCTAGTCCAACCTTTATACCCTACCCATAATGCTGTATAACAGTTACATAGTACACAGTATTGGGGTTGTATAAAGACATACGTCCATCAGTCCAACCTTTATACCCTACCCATAATGTCTGTATAACAGTTACATAGAACACAGTATTGGGGTTGTATAAAGACATACTCCATCAGTCCAACCTTTATACCCTACCCATAATGTCTGTATAACAGTTACATAGTAACACAGTATTGGAGGTTGTATAAAGACATACGTCCATCTAGTCCAACCTTGACCCTACCCATAATGTCTGTATAACAGTTACATAGTAACACAGTATTGGGGGTTGTATAAAGACATACGTCCATCTAGTCCAACCTCTATACCCTACCCATAATGTCTGTATAACAGTTACATAGTAACATAGTATTGGGGTTGTATAAATATACGTCCATCTAGTCCAACCTTATACCCTACCCATAATTTCTGTATAACAGTTACATAGTACACATTATTGGGGGTTGTATAAAGACATACGTCCATCTAGTCCAACCTTTATACCCTACCCATAATGTCTGTATAACATTACATAGGACACGTATTGGGGGTTGTATAAAGACATACGTCCATCTAGTCCAACCTTTATACCTACCCATAATGTCTGTATACAGTTACATAGTAACACAGTATTGGGTTGTATAAAGACATACGTCCATCTAGTCCAACCTTGATTACTACCCATAATGTCTGTATAACAGTTACATAGTAACCATAGTATGGGGGTTGTATAAAGACATACGTCCATCTAGTCCAACCTCTATACCCTACCCATAATGTCTGTATAACAGTTACATAGTAACATAGTATTGGGGGTTGTATAAAGACACACGTCCATCTAGTCCAACCTTATACCCTACCCATAATGTCTGTATACAGTTACATAGTAACATAGTATTGGAGTTGTATAAGACATACGTCCATCTAGTCCAACCTCTATACCCCCTACCCATAATGTCTGTATAACAGTTCATAGTAACATAGTATTGGGGTTGTATAAGACATACGTCCATCTAGTCCAACCTTTATACCCTACCCATAATGTCTGTATAACAGTTACATAGTAACATAGTATTGGAGGTTGTATAAAGACATACGTCCATCTAGTCCAACCTTTATACCCTACCCATAATGTCTGTATAACAGTTACATAGTAACATAGTATTGTAGGTTGTATAAAGACATCGTCTATCTAGTCCACCTTTATACCCTACCCATAATGTCTGTATAACAGTTACATAGTACATAGTATTGGAGGTTGTATAAAGACAGTACGTCCATCTAGTCCAACCTTTATACCCTACCCATAATGTCTGTATAACAGTTACATAGTAACATAGTATTGGAGGTTATATAAAGACAACGTCCATCTAGTCCAACCTTTACACCCTACCCATAATGTCTGTATAACAGTTACATAGTAACATAGTATTGGAGGTTGTATAAAGACATAGTCCATCTAGTCCAACTCTTTATACCCTACCCATAATGTCTGTATAACAGTTACATAGTAACATAGTATTGGAGGTTGTATAAAGACACGTCCATCTAGTCCATCCTTTATACCTACCCATAATGTCTGTATACAGTTACATAGTAACATAGTATTGGAGGTTGTATAAAGACACGTCCATCTAGTCCACCTTATACCCTACCCATAATGTCTGTATAACAGTTACATAGTAACATAGTTGGAGGTTGTATAAAGACATACGTCCATCTAGTCCAACCTTTATACCCTACCCATAATGTCTGTATACAGTTACATAGTAACATAGTATGGAGGTTGTATAAAGACATACGTCCATCTAGTCCAACCTTTATACCCTACCCATAATGTCTGTATAACAGTACATAGTAACACAGTATTGGAGGTTGTATAAAGACATATGTCCATCTAGTCCAACCTTTATACCTACCCATAATGTCTGTATAAACAGTTACATAGTAACACAGTATTGGAGGTTGTATAAAGACATACTCATCTAGTCCAACCTTTATCCCTACCCATAATGTCTGTATAACAGTTACATAGTAACAAGTATTGGAGGTTGTATAAAGACATACTCATCAGTCCACCTTTATACCCTACCCATAATGTCTGTATAACAGTACATAGTAACACAGTATTGGAGGTTGTTAAAGACATACGTCCATCTAGTCCAACCTTTATACCTACCATAATGTCTGTATAACAGTTACATAGTAAAACAGTATTGGAGGTTGTATAAAGACATACGTCCATCTAGTCCAACCTTTATACCCTACCCATAATGTCTGTATAACAGTTACATAGTAACACAGTATTGGGGGTTGTATAAAGACATACGTCCATCTAGTCCAACCTTTATACCCTACCCATAATGTCTGTATAACAGTTACATAGGAACACAGTATTGGGGGTTGTATAAAGACATACGTCCATCTAGTCCAACCTTTATACCCTACCCATAATGTCTGTATAACAGTTACATAGTAACACAGTATTGGAGGTTGTATAAAGACATACGTCCATCTAGTCCAACCTTGATACCCTACCCTAAGTCTGTATAAACAGTTACTAGTAACACAGTATTGGGGTTTATAAAGACATACGTCCATCTAGTCCAACCTCTATACCCTACCCATAATGTCTGTATAACAGTTACATAGTAACATAGTATTGGGGGTTGTATAAAGATATACGTCCATCTAGTCCAACCTCTATACCCTACCCATAATGTCTGTATAACAGTTACATAGTAACACAGTATTGGGGGTTGTATAAAGACATACGTCCATCTAGTCCAACCTTTATACCCTACCCATAATGTCTGTATAACAGTTACATAGGAACACAGTATTGGGGGTTGTATAAAGACATACGTCCATCTAGTCCAACCTTTATACCCTACCCATAATGTCTGTATAACAGTTACATAGTAACACAGTATTGGAGGTTGTATAAAGACATACGTCCATCTAGTCCAACCTTGATACCCTACCCATAATGTCTGTATAACAGTTACATAGTAACATAGTATTGGGGGTTGTATAAAGACATACGTCCATCTAGTCCAACCTCTATACCCTACCCATAATGTCTGTATAACAGTTACATAGTAACATAGTATTGGGGGTTGTATAAAGACACACGTCCATCTAGTCCAACTCTATACCCTACCATAATGTCTGTATAACAGTTACATAGTACATAGCATTGGAGTTTATAAAGACATACGTCCATCTAGTCCAACCTCTATACCCTACCCATAATGTCTGTATAACAGTTACATAGTAACATAGATTGGTGTTGTATAAAGACATACGTCCATCTAGTCCAACTTTATACCCTACCATAATGTCTGTATAACAGTTACATAGTAACATAGTATTGGAGGTTGTATAAAGACATACGTCCATCTAGTCCAACCTTTATACCCTACCCATAATGCTGTATAACAGTTACATAGTAACATAGTATTGAGGTTGTATAAAGACACTACGTCATCTAGTCCAACCTTTATACCCTACCCATAATGTCTGTATAACAGTTACATAGTAACATAGTATTGGAGGTTGTATAAAGACATACCGTACTCATCTAGTCCACCTTTATACCTACCCTAATGTCTGTATAACAGTTACATAGTACAGTAAGATTGGAGGTTATATAAGACATACGTCCATCTAGTCCAACCTTTACACCCTACCCATAATGTCTGTATAACAGTTACATAGTAACATAGTATGGAGGTTGTATAAAGACATAGTCCATCTAGTCCAACCTTTATCCCTACCCATAATGTCTGTATAACAGTTACATAGTAACATAGTATTGGAGGTTGTATAAAGACACGTCCATCTAGTCCATCCTTTATACCCTACCATAATGTCTGTAATAACAGTTACATAGTAACATAGTATTGGAGGTTGTATAAAGACACGTCCATCTAGTCCAATCTTTATACCCACCCATAATGTCTGTATAACAGTTACATAGTAACATAGTAGGAGGTTTGAAAAAACATACAGTCCATCTAGTCCAACCTTTATACCTACCCATAATGTCTGTATAACGTTACATAGTAACATAGTATTGGAGGTTGTATAAAGACTACGTCCCTCTAGTCCAACCTTTACACCTACCCATAATGTCTGTATAACAGTTACATAGTAACATAGTATTGGAGGTTGTATAAAGACATACGTCCATCTAGTCCAACCTTTATACCCTACCCATAATGTCTGTTATAACAGTTACATAGTAACATAGTATTGGAGGTTGTATAAAGACACGTCCATCTAGTCCAACCTTTATACCCTACCCATAATGTCTGTATAACAGTTACATAGTAACATAGTATTGGAGGTTGTATAAAGACCATAGTCCCTCAGTCCAACCTTTATACCCTACCCATAATGTTCTTTAACAGTTACATAGTAACATAGTATTGGAGGTTGTATAAAGACATACGTCCATCTAGTCCAACCTTTATACCCTACCATAATGTCTGTTTAACAGTTACATAGTAACAGTATTGGAGGTTGTATAAAGACATACGTCCATCTAGTCCATCCTTTATACCCTACCCATAATGTCTGTATAACAGTTACATAGTAACATAGTATTGGAGGTTGTATAAAGACATACGTCATCTAGTCCAACCTTATACCCTACCATAATGTCTGTATACAGTTACATGTAACATAGTATTGGAGGTTGTATAAAGACATACGTCCATCTAGTCCAACCTTTAACCCTACCCATATGTCTGTATAACAGTTACATAGTAACATAGTATTGGAGGTTGTATAAAGACATACGTCCATCTAGTCCAACCTTTATACCCTACCCATAATGTCTGTATAACAGTTACATAGTAACATAGTATTGGAGGTTGTATAAAGACATACGTCCATCTAGTCCAACCTTTATACCCTACCCTAATGTCGTAAACAGTTACATAGTAACAGTATTGGAGGTTGTATAAAGACATACGTCCATCTAGTCCAACCTTTATACCCTACCCATAATGTCTGTATAACAGTTACATAGTAACATAGTATTGGAGGTTGTATAAAGACATACGTCTATCTAGTCCAACCTTTACACCCTACCCATAGTCTAAAGGTTCGTACACACGTGCGATCGCGGTGGCCGACCCGTGACGCAGGATGTGTATGGACGGCCGCTCATCTTCCCATCAGTTAGAATCTGCGGGCAGGGATAGACTGGGTCTGCAACTGAAAAATTCAATGAACGATTATGAGCAATTAATAGTAATCCAAGGAGTTATATTTATCTTTTAAAGCCCACAAAATACCCCATAACTATTCCTACCATGACATTCCCAATGGGGAAAGATTTAATGAGACGTCGGGGGGACTTGGGGGATCAGAGCTAAATATAGTCACATTTTTTGATCTGGGAGTAACGTCCCAGTAATATTCATGTGTGAAATAATTGCTAGTAGACATAATAGTATAATAAGATCCCCAGTTCCAGTCCTTTATTCATGCCTTGTACTATTCGCCATATTCAGCTGCCTTTCTTTACAGAACAGGAGGTCCTCTGGAGGCCACATTAATGTAGTCTAGACGCCCCTCGGGGCTGCACTGCTCTCTGCATCCTCTAGGACTCCCCGTGTCCCTCATGGGCTGAGAGACGGGATCTGAAATCCCCAGATAAATTACAGGAAATAAAACTATTTTTATCTTATTAAAATAAGTTTCCTTTCATTTTCGAATTCCCAATGCATTGCACATGATTATAATAATACAGGATTAAAGGGGAACTGACTGTGCTTAACAATTATTTTACCATTATCCTAATGATGGACTAATGCACTTTACATTGACACTCCCAATAAATATAATTATCAGGGCTGAGCTAGTTACACTGATTGCATCTGAACCTCATTATTTGTGAATCAGCCTTTGCTGCCTTTTATAGCGTGCTCTGAATTTTCACCCTACAAGTGAATCCCCTTGTCCAATCATAACTTATTATTTCCCCTGTTGAACTCCCATTGGATGATTTTTGTTATGTCTAGTTTTGTCCAGCAGAGGGCCCCATGGAATAACATTATACGGCATCCTTGCAATTGAAATTCCACCTGAGTCTGGAACAATAATCTCATAGTTGGGAAATAAAAAGAATCACTAAATCATTTAAAATGGGCATAGGATCAAACACTGGTGGATTAAGGTATTATGCAATTCTGGCATCGGCTACATTTACTCCGAAAACAAACTAAAATCTGGTATTTGTTGGCTGGCAGAGGATTCTGGGATCTGTAGTTGGCAGGTGAAGTGTCAAAACTTTAATGTCCCTAACAAAAGAAACATTACCCTTTAATAGCATTACACGTCCTGTTTTAATCCAGAACAGCCCATTCATTGTGTCCCTTGTTATCGATACTACATAGAGACCTGCCTCTCGCCAACCTTGCATCAGATTAAAGACTAATGGAGCCTGTCTGTACCTGCGAGCCGAAAGCCTTTGTCTAATACCGTGACATGTTCTGTTTGCCTTGTCGTATCCACCCTACACCCCCACACCCAACACTGAGAATTAAAGTCAGCGCTGCCTGTTCCCCACCCTTTATACCAGTGACTCAGCCCTGTGCAACATCCCCATCTGGACTTAATTTAACTTGCAAAGAGACTGCACTTTATATTTATCCATTTTAACCTGCAGGTACAACTTGCCCTTTAATTTTTATAGTATTATAAGGGCAAATATAGACTTATCCTTTCTATGATATGTTATATGTAACATTATATTATTCTCGGTCACCCTGATTAAAAGCAATGGGAAGCTGTGGTTTGGCCAGGCAGGGCCTGCAGAATGTTATTTGTAGAAGGGAAGCGACCCCACCCAGGGTGGGCTGTTCCAGTAATGATAATCCGTAGACTCCCACCCCCCCTTTTTTGGTCTATTTTAAAGGAATAGGAGGGGGGGAATCACTTCCACCAAACACCTGGAATAAAACTCTTGTTCCGTTTATAACAAAAACAAACAGAATTTTGTGTTTCCTTAATCCGACTGATCTCAGCGGCTCTAAAGATCTTCCCTGACCCTGTCACCCCCCCACACAGTCCAATCAAAGCTCAGCGTCTGGATTGTGGTTTTAGGTAATAATATGGCGATTATGTATGTATAGTTTATTTATTAATCGCCGCGCTGTAAAATAACAAAATACAATAACGTTGTACAAGGGGGGCAAATACACAAATAGTTTTCTACACAAATATAAATATAATTTTAACTTTACAAGTGCTGGAGCCTTGCCACAAGAGGGAAGGAGGTCTCTGACGCGTAGAGCTTACAATCTAGTGATAACATTTCTAAGCAGCTTTACAACTTCATCTCTTTTATCTAAAAGGCCATTTAGGTTGCACCCAATATTGTAAAATATAACAATATTACAGTTCACAGAGCAGTTCAATGTCCATATAAAGAAGCAGGAATGTAGCCCTCTTGCGTGATTGCCAGATGATCTCTGCACCCTAGCGGGAGTGGGCAAGGCAGAGAGGTGGGGTTAGGGCTTTTCTGGGCAGGGAGTGGGCATTCCGGGGTTGGTTCATAGACAGGATTTCACCCCCTGGTACATTGGAGCTGGTTCTGATTTGTTTTGTTGTCAACGTGCTGCATTTGGCTTGATTGTTTATTTCTGTGACATCGCTGAGTGACTATTATAGGGATATAATCTATTGCTGCTTTGCATTATAAAATGAATAATGAACCCCTTTCTGTGTAATATAAAGCTATTACGTCAACATTATCTCCTTATATATGTAATATACAAACTAGTGTCAGCAATCAGCACTCCGTGAATGTGGATGGACTACAAGTCCCAGAGTGCTTTCAATCTGCTGGTTAGATGCTGGTGCTGTGGTCCAGTATGGCCTGTAGGGGGCAGGTTGTTTGTCCACAACAGCGATTCTGTCTCCCACTACATATATCCCAATGCTGTAGGACCCACAATGAACTGCACGTTGTTTCTGTACAATAAAAGGGTATAACAATTATGCTCGCTGGAGTATTAGATGTAATGAGGCCAGGGATGTCAAATTTGCAGCTCTACAGATTGAAAACTACAACTCCCAGCACTTACTGCAGTCAAGGAATGCTGGGAGTTGCAGTTTTCAAAAGATGCAAGTTTGACCTCCCTGAACTAGGCTATAGTTCTATTTTAATGATGTGTGGGGCCTTTACATATTAAACACGTATTTAGAGCCCTGAAGGTGCAACTTAACAGCCAGTAAAATTACGTCCAATCACAATTATCGTTGTTAGTTTGACTGTACGCAGGATGTGTGATTACTGTACTAGCAGTGTATGTAATATTTAAGAGGATTTTATGTTTTTTTCCCACTACGGAAAACATTTTGTCTACCCAAAATTATAACGTTCCGTTCCACTGAGCCCACCATGCACGTCGCTTCTTACAGGACATTTCTATAAAAACTTCCGCAAATAAAATTCCTTTAAAAAAAAAATCCCATCAGCATATATTACCTAAAAGGCCAACAGATTCATATTCACGTCATAGATCTATGTAAGGCTGAGGCTACACTGCAACGCACAGGAATCGCGAGCGTTATTGCACGTGATTGTGTGCGCTTTTCTTTTTTTTTCTGCGTTCGCGTTTTGCGCATGCGTTTTCGCACCAAAAATGGTGAATGCATTCGTTACCAAAACGCGAACGGATGCGCTATCGCATGCGCATCGATATCGCAGGAATTTTCGCATTCCCGCGATTTCCATTTTAGCAAAAATCGCGGGCGCAAACGCGTAAAAAAACGCGCTAGTGTGTCCTAGCCCTTAATCTAGCAAATCCGCGCTAGACTACATGATCCCAGCAAAAAAGAACGGAATACACCTAGTAAAACTGGCCCCTAACACTGCGCAATGTTACAAAACAGTTCTACACGTTCTACAACTGCCCGTAACGCACAACGGTTTCCATAAAACAGTTCCTGCAAATACAAAAATCCCAGTAAAGGAAGGCTAGGCCACACTGGCGCATTCTCCCTTTGTATTGAGGGTATGTGATCACCATGAGGCAGAGTGAGACATTTGTCTCAGGTGGCACCCCTGAACTGAAGAAGAAAGGCAGCAGACAGGCAGCGGTGTAAAAAAAACATTTTCCTTGACCGGTGAAGAAAAAAAAGAATTTTTCCAAGTAGCAGATAACTAGCTTTAGTTAGTTTGTTAGGCTAGGTTAGACTAGTTAGGTTAGTTAGGACCCTGCTGAAAGAGTGGCAGGCTTACATGCTGTTTGAGAAAGGGATGTAATATCTGTTTCTCGTACAGTAATTTACATTATTGCAAACTGACCTACCAACAAAGCCACACCTATTTTAACACGGCACGTTTTTCGCCCCACACCTGGAAATAACCAAGGGCGGCATTCAAACGTTTGGCTCAGGCAGCAAAAACCCTAGAAGTGCCCGTTACCTAGGGTGTTTGCACCTGTTCCCTGCAAACCCTGCCTTATACGGAAATGATGAAATCTCCTTTTATTCTTTCCTGCAAGCGTGAGCAGTCGCCACTCACCCAAATGAAGCAGTTGCAGGCGCAGAGTCTTCTGGGTATTGTCATACCTTGCCATTCGTATATGTGGGCAGATTTGGGTTTATAATGCACTGCTCCACCTTATGGCTGCAGGGAAAGGCACATGATTGTGTTTAATTGCACACAGTGTACACAATATAGGTGTGCGGATGTTTCGCTTTGTTCTTTCTTTGTTTGCAGATCATAAAACTCACTGTGCCAAATGTTCTCCTTGCAAATAAGTCTGGGCAGACAGGAACTCTGGGTAATGCGGAGCAGTTTAATTAGGGCTGCTTGATGGGTTGGTATAGGGATGATGTTTCCTGCCCCAGGGGATCGGCTCATAGAAATCCGGCAGGGCAGCGGTAGCTATGAATTTATAAAACAGCCTTGTATGTAAATGAACAAGCCGGATGCTAATATTTACCAAAATGAAAGAAACATTAAAACAAACTGTGAAATATAAATCGAATTTGTCTGGGAATACTCTACAGGACCAGTTGCCCCGTATTTTGGGCAGAGCCTCAAGAACGAAGGGTTAAATAAGGCAGGAGGACTCCCACATTTGCTGAAATGTAATGGAAGACGCGGTAAATGGAGATCTGGGTAATGCGGCACTCGTACCGCTAGCTGGTTGCTACGGGAAGCGGATTGCATCAACTAGAAAGAAATTAAAGTTTCTACCTGGATTAAATTATTTAAAAAAAACACCACAAAAAAGACCAACTGCAAATTGTCCCCCTCTGCGCTATAATAAAAGATAATTTTAAAGGGACACTCTACTGAAAAAATGACTTTGCCTCATCTTAATCTATAATTGAATACATGTAAGTAGATTTGCGTGTGTTGCTGCATGTCTTCAATCCAGCACAGTTTTTGTTTAGGAGCAGTATCCCCCCCCTCCCTCTTTTAACCACTCCCACTTCCATCCAACTTGACTTTTTTCCCACAAACCAACTATCAAGCCTGCACACAGCATTCAGCATTCCAACTGTCAAATCTCTGTCACCATTCCAGCTACAGTAAAACTACTCACAGAAGAATGGTTTTTGAGAGCAAGGAACTTGATTGACATCTGAAATATAAGAAGTTTTAGATTGGGTATCTAAAGAAATAGGGGTCAGATCAACAAAACAAAATGATACAGTGGTGGTTGGGAAGAATTATAGTTTCCAGTTATGGTCAATTTAAAATAACCTATTTTGTGGTATAGATGCCCTTTAAGGGGACGTTACTAGGTGTGCGCATACAGAAATAAAAGCTACCAACCTAGTAATATATATATTGCACTATATTGCACCATAAATACATTGGGAGAAGTTGTTTGTTATTTATAGATGTTGGGCTGTGTGATAATATCATTATAATATACAAGTGTGCAGGTTTATACTGAAAAGCAGCAGTGGACCCTCAATCCATTTATACACAAAAGTTGCTATTCTGCAGGAACCAATCAGATGTTACCTTACTGCAGGTAACCCAGTAAAAAGCTGAAATCTAATTGGTTACTGCAAATTTATAACAAGGGCAATCCTTTTCAGCTCCTATAATAAAATACTTTTCTCAGCATGGAAAGGCCGGGGGGGGGTGAATGTCATTAACGGTCATTAACGGTCCCCCTCCCTCAAGGATATAACATTTCCACATGTTTCCTCAAACATCCTCCTGTCTGTGCTTTGTAGTGTGTTTAACGCTTCTCCCTGCATCCCAATCCTGATGCACAGTAAAGACGGCCCAGTAATCAGGCGCTCGGGTCTCAATTCTGCTACTAATGAGAAAGAATTATATGCAGGTCAAGCTATTAAGTCCGGGGAGGGGGGGGGGCTCAGTCCAGCCTATTGCTAAATACTGCCTTCCACTTCTTAGCAATGCGCTCCTTTCAGGTGGGTAATTATGTCGTCTGTGGTTTCCGTTATGGGAACATCGTTTGGATTTTGCTTTGTGTTGTACTTAGAGTTCTGCAATATCTTCTATTTTTAGGTTTTCCGAATGGAAGTTTTAAAGGAAAGAATATATAATGATGTGTATATTCTACACGTGGTTTATAATCCAGCTTGAGGCATCTCTCATATATGGTCTTAAAGGGAATGTTCGCCCTTAAAACAAAATACTGTAACTGACAATTGTCAGTTACATTCCACCAACTGATTTATTTTGCACTTTATTACCTGCATTACTAACCAGATATTTAATGATAATTATTGTCTCCATTCTGGTAGAGTAAGCTGGCCCCTCCCTCCATGCCGTCAATCAAGGCTGTGACTGCTGACATCACAACCAATGATTGATTGCTGTTTCACCTGCAGCATCCTCTGCACATGATCAAGCTTATAAAAAGCTCAATGAGCAGAGGGAGGATGCAGATACTTTTACCAGAAAGTAATAGAACTTATCATTAAATATCTGGTTACAAATTCATGTAATAAACTGGTAAACATAACAGTTGGGGTTGCGGGAATATTAATGACAAGTGACCATTTTATTGTTTTACTTACAGAGCAATTGCTAGCATAGTGTTATAGTTTCTTTATAAAGCGCCACTAGGGGGCGCAGTGCTGTACAGTAACGAAATGCAATAAAGTCATACAAGAGTGAGAGTATCCAATGAACAGACCAAATTAAAGGGACGTTATACTCATCCTGTAGCTGACTATTCTCTGGCTCCTTGTTCAGCAAGTGGCCCTCAAAATTCCTCCTATCCTGACAAAGCATATGTTAATGAAGGGCACAGCCTCATAGATGATAGATTTGTTTCAGATGAGTCCAATTATTTTTTTATATTATACTGCATATGAAAACTGGCCAATCCCTGATCTGGTGCACAGTGAGGGATACTTGCTATTTTAATGCCCACAAAAGCCTTTAGTCTTGTTTGACCTTTAAATTACTTGTATCCCCCCAATTTTTCAGCCTGGCTGATCTTCCTGTCCATTGAAAATTGCAGGCTCGCCAATGATAACAGGTTCTTGTTAGTATTTCCAAAATATCTGTCTTGGTGGTCGATGGAGCCAAAATATTGGGCCCCGTCGGTGCCCAAGGAACAGGAAGGTTGGGGGATGGGGGGTCTACATATTGTTCTGCTATAGGCTCTCTGTAACTACTTGTAAAAATATATCTGCTCCCCAGAGAGTCATTAGTATCAAGGTGCAGCCCGTAAGAAGATAATTAGCAGTGCTGGCATGTGCTGGCTGCTGGCAGTCCTGTGCCAAGTGTTAAAGAATCATTTTAGTGAAAGCTTCACTGCAATGGAAATTGAGTTTGGTACCAACTCACCTTTCCCAATCCCTGTAAGCATTTTCTTGCTTAAACACTGAGCTGGCTTATTACAAGGGGAATTTAGCAGGTTTGTAGAAGGAAATACTCTGTAATTAACTGATGTAAAAAACCCGGTTTTACTACAGTTACAACAGTGATGAAATGCTTAGTAAGATCACTCATAGCCAGTAACAGTCTGTAGGTCCTAAAAGGATCTGATCACCCCAAAACTGCCACATGTTCTGCTGATAGAGGACGTACTCTTAGTCAAAGCAAATAGAGAAAAACATAACTCATGGAGAATAAAACACCAGAATGGCTGTACACACATCAGGGAGATTCAATAAAGGTTCTTATTGTTATAAATGGTTCTAATTTTGCCCGACCAATCAGATGTTAGCTTTCAAATGTTAAATACGATCTAATTGGCTGGGGCAAAGTTAGCACCATTTTAAAAAATAAGAACTTTTATTGAATAACCCTGATGGTATAATATTAATAGTAGCTATAGGGGTGTAAGGCTGTGTACACATGGTATAATATTAACAGTAGTCTATAGGGGTGTATGACTGTGTACACATGGTATAATATTAATAGTAGCTATAGGGGTGTAAGGTGTTACAATGGTATAATATTAACAGTAGCTAAGGGGTGTAAGGCTGGTACACATGGTATAATATTAACAGTGGCTATGGGGTGTATGGCTGTGTACATGGTATAATATTAACAGTGGCTATAGGGGTGTATGGCTGTGTACACATGGTATAATATTAACAGTAGCTATAGGGGTGTAAGGCTGGGTACACAGGTATAATATTAACAGTGGCTATAGGGGTGTATGGCTGTGTACACATGGTATAATATTAACAGTAGCTATAGGGGTGTAAGGCTGGTACACATGGTATAATATTAATAGTAGCTATAGGGGTGTATGGCTGTGTACACATGGTATATATTAACAGTGCTATAGGGGTGTATAGGCTGTGACACATGGTAAATTAACGTAGGCTATAGGGGTGTATGGCTGTGTACACATGGTATAATATTAACAGTGCTATAGGGGTGTATGGCTGTGTACACATGTATAATATTAACAGTAGCTATAGGGTGTATGGCTGTGTACACATGGTATAATATTAAAGTAGCTATAGGGGTGTAAGGCTGTGTACACATGGTATAATATTAACAGTAGCTATAGGGGTGTAATGGCTGTGTACACATGGTATAATATTATAGTAGCTATAGGGGTGTAAGGCTGTGTACACATGGATATTAACAGTGGCTATAGGGGTGTAGGCTGTGTACACATGGTATAATATTAACAGTGCTATAGGGGTGTAAGGCTGTGTACACATGGTATAATATTTATAGTAGCTATAGGGGTGTTAAGGCTGTGTACACATGGTATAAATTAACAGTAGCTATAGGGGGTGTAAGGCTGTGTACACATGGGATAATTTAATAGTAGCTATAGGGGTGTAAGGCTGTGTACACATGGTATAATATTAAAGTAGCTATAGGGTGTAAGGCTGTGTACACATGGGATAATATTAATAGTAGCTATAGGGGTGTAAGGCTGTTACACATGGTATTTAATAGTAGCTATAGGGGGTAAGGCTGTGTACACATGGTATAATATTAATAGTAGCATAGGGGTGTAAGGCTGTGTACACATGGTATAATATAATAGTAGCTATAGGGGTGTAAGGCTGTGTACACATGGTATAATATTAATAGTAGCTATAGGGGTGTAAGGCTGTGTACACATGGTTTAATATTAATAGTAGCTATAGGGGTGTAAGACTGTGTACACATGGTATAATATTAATAGTAGCTATAGGGGTGTAAGGCTGTGTACACATGGTATAATATTAATAGTAGCTATAGGGGTGTAAGGCTGTGTACACATGGTATAATATTAATAGTAGCTATAGGGGTTGTAAGCTGTGTACACATGGTATAATATTAATAGTAGCTATAGGGGTGTAAGGCTGTGTACACATGGTATAATATTAACAGTAGCTATAGGGTGTAAGACTGTGTACACATGGTATAATATTAATAGTAGCTATAGGGGTGTAAGGCTGTGTACACATGGTATAATATTAACAGTAGCTATAGGGGTGTATGACTGTGTACACATGGTATAATATTAATAGTAGCTATAGGGGTGTAAGGCTGTGTACACATGGTATAATATTAACAGTAGCTATAGGGGTGTATGGCTGTGTACACATGGTATAATATTAATAGTAGCTATAGGGGTGTAAGGCTGTGTACACATGGTTTAATATTAATAGTAGCTATAGGGGTGTAAGGCTGTGTACACATGGTATAATATTAATAGTAGCTATAGGGGTGTAAGGCTGTGTACACATGGTATAATATTAATAGTAGCTATAGGGGTGTAAGGCTGTGTACACATGATATAATATTAGTAGTAGCTATAGGGTGTAAAGTTGTGTACACATCGTATAATATTAATAGTAGCTATAGGGGTGTAAGACTGTGTACACACAGTACAATATTAACAGTAGCTATAGGTGTGTAAGGCTGTGTACAGATGGTATAAAATTAAAAGTAGCTATAAGGGAGAAAGGCTGTGTACACGCGGTATAATATTAATAGTAGCTATATGGTGTAAGGCTATGTACACATGGTATAATATTAGTATTAGCTATAGGGTGTAAGGCTGTGTACCCATGGTATAATATTAATAGTAGCTATAGGGGTGTAAGGCTGTGTACACATGGTATAATATTAACAGTGGCTATAGGGGTGTATGGCTGTGTACACATGGTATAATATTAACAGTGGCTATAGGGGTGTAAGGCTGTGTACACATGGTATAAATATTATAGTAGCTATAGGGGTGTAAGGCTGTGTACACATGGTATATATAACAGTGGCTATAGGGGTGTAAGGCTGTGTACACATGGTATAATATTTATAGTAGCTATAGGGGTGTAAGGCTGTGTACACATGGTATAATATTAACAGTAGCTATAGGGGTGTAAGGCTGTGTACACATGGTATAATATTAATAGTAGCTATAGGGGTGTAAGGCTGTGTACACATGGTTTAATATTAATAGTAGCTATAGGGGTGTAAGCTGTGTACACATGGTATAATATTAATAGTAGCATAGGGGTGTAAGGCTGTGTACACATGGTATAATATTAATAGTAGCTATAGGGGTGTAAGGCTGTGTACACATGGTATAATTAATAGTAGCTATAGGGGTGTAAGGCTGTGTACACATGGTTAATATTATAGTAGCTATAGGGGTGTAAGACTGTGTACACATGGTAAAATATTAATAGTAGCTATAGGGGTGTAAGGCTGTGTACACATGGTATAATATAATAGTAGCTATAGGGTGTAAGGCTGTGTACACATGTTTAATATTAATAGTAGCTATAGGGGTGTAAGATGTGTACACATGGTTAAATATTAATAGTAGCTATAGGGGTGTAAGGCTGTGTACACATGGTATAATATTAACAGTAGCTATAGGGGTGTAAGACTGTGAACACATGGTATAATATTAATAGTAGCTATAGGGGTGTAAGCTGTGTACACATGGTATAATATTACAGTAGCTATAGGGGTGTAAGCCTGTGTACACATGGTATAATATAATAGTCTTATAGGGTGTAACCTGTGTACACATGGTATAATATTAATAGTATCTAAGGGGTGTAAGGCTGTGTACACATGGTATAATATTAATATTAGCTATAGGGGTGTAAGGCTTTGTACACATGGTATAAAATTAATAGTAGCTATAGGGGTTAAGGCTTTGTACACATGGTATAATATTAAATAGTAGCTGTAGGGGTGTAAGGCTGTGTACACATGGTAAATATTAATAGTAGCTATAGGGTGTAAGCTCTGTACACATGGTATAATATTAACAGAAGCTATAGGGGTGTAAGGTTGTGTACCAGTTATAATTAACAGTAGCTATAGGGGTGTAAGGCTGTGTACACATGGTATAATATTAATAGTAGCTATAGGGGTGTAAGGCTGTGTACACATGATATAATATTAGTAGTAGCTATAGGGTGTAAAGTTGTGTACACATCGTATAATATTAATAGTAGCTATAGGGGTGTAAGACTGTGTACACACAGTACAATATTAACAGTAGCTATAGGTGTGTAAGGCTGTGTACAGATGGTATAAAATTAAAAGTAGCTATAAGGGAGAAAGGCTGTGTACACGCGGTATAATATTAATAGTAGCTATATGGGTGTAAGGCTGTGTACACATGGTATAATATTAATAGTAGCAATAGGGGTGTAAGGCTGTGTACACATGGTATAATATTAATAGTAGCAATAGGGTTGTAAGACTGTGTACACATGGGATAATATTAATACTAGCTATAGGGGTGTAATGCTGTGTAACGGTATAATAATAATAGTAACTGACTATAGGGGTGTAAGGCTGTGTACACACGGTATAATTTTAATAGTAGCTTCAGGGTCGTAAGACTGTGTACACATGGGATAATATTAATAGTAGCTATAGGGGATAATATTAATAGTAGCTAAGGGGTGTAATTAGCTTCTGATTAAATGACTGTGAAGGTTATCCACTATCCAGGTCATTGTATATTGAAGATTATTAAGTGTGTGTTAACCCAACAACAATTAGACATCCAAAAGACACAACACCAACACACTAAAAAAGCAATTTCTAGTTGTGTAAGTAATTTTACATTGGGGAGACAAAACAGCCACTCAACAAGCACATGGCTTAACACAAGAGGGCAGTATTCTGCAATATAGTAAACTCAGGAGGGCAGAATTCCATAATACAAAGGCCAAACTCCATGGGACAGTATTCCATTTAAGGTTGCTTTATTGAGGACAGTGAGGCGCGTATATTGGACAGAGAGGACAACGGGTTTACCAGAGGAGTGAAAGAGGACAACTATGTCATAATGGAAAAACATCCCTGAATAGAGGTGGGGGCCCTTAATACTGCCTTTAAAACATCTTTATGCAGCCCAGCAGTTTAAAAACAGCTCACACCTATGTAACTCAGACAAACATTCGGTGACTGGATCTTGGTAATTAGATGTTTCACAACTCCAGTTATGTAAGTTGCACAATTAACATATACCTTTATATATATGCCAGGGGGCATCCCTGCCACTAAGGAAACTACAAAGTGCGACAAAACAACTTCAATTACTAAACCAATACATTTCTTTATATTATTATTCAACATGGCTTTTGGTTGGTTTAGCCTTGTAAGGCATTACGTTTCTCATCTCTTGATATAAGGAATTATTACTACAGGTTTCTGTATTCGTAGAGGGGTCCTTAAAATCCTAACTAAAATATAAAATGATCTTTTAAGGCAATACCCTCAATGGCCACAGGTGAATATCCCTTTAATTGTCCCAACATTCTGATTGGATGCTATGTGACTTTGCTTTTTGAATGTTCTGATTTTCTGATTGGCTGCCTGTTTGTGCCGATCATTTTCCCAGGATTGGCTGGGTAATTTCAGAAATAGCTTCTTGTTTTCAACTGATTTTTCAGCAAAATTAGTCAGTCCAGACATGTTGGAAGATCACATTGTGCGGTCTTAAATAGATTCCCCAATCGGATGTGCTAAAATATTGATAATGATCAATATATTTGGCTGTAAACCGGACGCCTTTATTGCTTATTAACATCAATATATAAATATACAGTCATATATTTTATTGACCATTTACATGAAAAGAAACACCCAGTTATATGTATTAGATTCTACAGCAAAAGAAAGATGGTTTCCCATCCAAAGAACAATTGTCTTTCTATTATGTAGGCAAAGACGCTCCTGGCCTACCTATGACGGGCTAGGGCAAAAAACTGGTCACTTGTGATTTTCCTGCCCCCAACCAATAAATTCAGCACTTTATTAGATGGATTCCAGATAGTTTAGGATAATTATTGTCCACATTTTGGCAGAGAAAGTAGGCTCCTCCCTCCATGCAGTCAATCAAGGCTTTGACTGCTGACATCACAGCCACTGATTGACTGCTGTTTCCCCTGCTGCCTCCTCTGCACATGCTCAAGCTTATAAAAAGCTCATTGAGCAAGAGGGAGAAGGCAGATATCTTTGCCAGAAAGGAAGAGAACGGGGCAATACTTATTATATACCTGGTTATAAATGCATTTAATAAAGTGCTAAAAATAGCAGTTGGGCAAATAAATGACAAGTAACCAGTTTTTTTCTTTTGAGGGTACACATGCCTCTTGCATTTTAAATGAAACCAAACAGCACAGACAGAGACACGTTATAAGGCTATAGAAGGGTTAAGTGGAATATGGGCATAGCAATCAGCAGGGCCAGGGTTTGGCTGCGGCTCCCAGAATATTGTCTCGGGTGTGGTTATTTGGTAGGTTTTACAATCACAGTCTTGGCCAGGATTTCAATGTGATGAATGAGAATCTTACCTACTGATGAGACGTGCGGATGTTGTAGGGGTGGGTGGGTTAGGTCATTAGAGTGTTTCGGTAGGTGGTGCGATAATATTAAGAGCTAAAGAAAGAATCAGACTTGTTTGGAAGACAGTCTAACCCTAAGGGACTGGGTGTCTCAGCAGCTCTACATATTGCATGACACAATTACAAACGCTCCCAAGGAGAAGTTAAAAGACAGGGGAACCTGTTAGTATCGCAATCCGCTGTGACGTGGGGTTAACTTTACCGGATAGTAAGGTGCAGGGTGGAGACACATCTGGAGGGTCTGGTCTGGACGGCAGGAGAAAGAATTGTGGATACAGAGAACAGCTGGAAGCCTGTCAGTGTGTGATCACGTATCGAAGGTAAATATCACAAATAAACGCCTGCAGATTTTCATCTCGTACAACTGGCTTAGCTAAGATTTGTAGGCCGTGTTATAGAGAAGGTCCCTGGGGGGGGGAATGGCACAAATTTATCTTTGCAGCTTTAGATCTGCAGAACGTACTGAATTTAGAGCAGTGTCCCAAAGTGCTGCTCTTTCTTAAACTACAAATCCCAGCATTCCCTGTCTGAATGGTAGTTAAACGAAAACTGACTCGTCACAGGTTGGAAATCCCCGGTGAATATACTAAAAATACCCGTCCCAGCAGGAGGAAGGGATAAAATGGCCTCTGAAAATTTACTTTATTACTTTATTTAGTGTTCCTTCTGTCAATCTCGCCTTTTTTTCCCCATTTAATAATAATATTGGAAGCTTTTTCCCCCCCTGTATATTTTGGACACTAGCAGCAAGCAGCATTAACCCCCAATAGACGGCTAAGAAGCTTTTCTACACTAAGACTTTGTACGTGTACAGTAGGAATAAGTAATATTTATCATGCTACTGAATAAAACGTACACTTATGGTGGCCATAGACGTTTAAATCCCCGTCGTACGATATCGGATTATCGTCGGATCGTGTATGGATGATTATTGAAGGATCTTTCAGCGATCTTTCCCCATCGGGCCAGTTGAAAATATTTTGGCTGACCGGCAATCCAATCGTACGACCCGCGGATTGTACGATCAGATTGTGGCATCTAGGGCCACCATAAATTTTAGAATAAATCTAATATTCTATACTACGCTGGGTTTTGCTAAAATAGATACAATGTAAATATCAGATACTTTTTATGACATGTTTTTGTAAAGATAATTGTTAGCATCCTGTACTATAAATAATATATGAGACATTCTGGAATATGAGCTCATGAACTTATTATATAGTTTTGTCTTAAAAGGACAACCCCATCCTCCTAATGACATCTTTTAGAAAGAATGTCCACTTTAAAATATATTGATATATCCTACCCATGTCCATTGTCCATTGGAATCATTAGCTAATGCCTGCTATGCTCTTGGATGCCTTGTAGAGTGTGTGTAGTGTGTGTTAATGGCCATATTTGTTTAAGCCCCTTCAGCAAGTTAGTGAGCTGGTTATGAGCTTGAACATACTCAGAGGAGACAGTTAGGGAATTAGCATTCAGTCATTGGCTGTGATGTCAACTGTCTGACTGACTGTTGCTAACTGGAAGAACCAGGAGGCAGAAATGGGGTCAACAGGACATTGTGCAACATTTCAGGTTAGTCTTACATCTCTTTCTCTTGCTGTTGAGGATAAGCAGAAAATTTTATGTCGACCCTGTCTACTAGTCCCCATTGCATGGTGGGATATTGTGATTAATTGTAGAAGACGCTTGAAAATTTCAATCAGAAAGAAATGGCCTGCTTTAGTGCCAATGCATTATTATAGCAAAAAGAATAAGTGTGCTGCCACCTCCATTCAAGCAGGTGGTAAATTTACTTGCTGGTGTCTATATCATCCCCTAGGAAAAACACAACATTATAACATTATAATCTCCAGTTATTATTAGAACATTAATCTCTTGTGTTTACTTCTCTTCTGTACAATACCCACACACACACTGAAATGTTATAAAAACAGAATAATAAATACTAAATAGCAGAGTTAAGTGGAGTTCCACAGGACAAAGCCTATATGGGACAGTTCCCCTTTAATCCGCTATAAAATAATGATATGTTAATATTTCCGCATCTGTTAATGTCTCCTATTCACTAATATGTCAGGTTAAAATATCGGTTTCCTTTTTCCCAGCCCGAAATACATTTTTAATACATTTATTTTACTCTGGAACAATAAGTGAAAACAGGAGGTAGGAATCACTGGAAATGATAGAGGTAATATCTATCAACTTGCCCTTTTATTCATAGGTTCATCAGTCACAATAAGAATTTAGTTGATTCTTAAGTAACCAATCACAACGTACCTCCTATGTGAACGGAAATCCCTTTGAATGGGAAACCGCTTCCTAACTGGTTAAAATAATCAGTTATGAGACTTTACTCCCCAGAGTAAGAACCTGAACCACTAGGCCATAATGCTCCAGGTCCTTACTCTGGGGAGTAAAGTCTCATAACTTCTGGTAAGTATTTCTGAGAAACCATTGGCCCACGGCTGAGGACCTAGTGTTTCGGGTCCTCACGCTGTGTCCTTTAATGGGAGGGGTGGATGGGCTCATGGACTGACAGTGAAAAAAAAAACGTCAAATTTGGTTGATGTTTATGAGGAATTGAGTAAGAATATGGTCTTCGGTTTGGCAGTGGATTTGGGATTGTGAGTTATATAGGGGATTGGAATCTACATATCACAGGGCATTTCTAAAACTAGACCTAGATAGCTTTAGCCAAATAAACAGCAACGTGGCATGTCCACCCCCCCAATCCAAAGTCCCCCAATTTCTACTTACATTGCATTCTATCCCGCGACGATCCTTGCAAGCAGGGGCCGAACCTCAGCAGCATCTATGATTGGCTGAGAGTCAGCCAATCACATATGCGGCTGACGTCACTGGAAATGGCTCTGTAAGTATGGAACAAGGGGCTTTTTTAAGAAATATTGTGGTGGTTGGGGGCAGGCAAGTGTTACCTACCTTACCCCGAAAGGATTACACGCTAGGTGCAACGATGGCTGAGGATGGATGAGGATGGTGGGAGGGGGGTGGGTCTGTGCATGCCCCAAACCTTGACTAGGACGTGGATTCAGCACAGTTCAGAAGCCTCACAGACAGCTTGGACTATTCAGTTTCCTGGACTTTGAAAAGACATATCTTTGGATACAGAGATGTAAGGTAAGATTTATTTTAAACTACAGAATGGGGCCAGTAGTGGGTTTAATTATAGTTTTGGGGGTGGACATGCCCTTTAAAGGACATGTTTCTCCTCTGCACATGCTCTAGCTTATAAAAAGCTCATTGAGCAGAGGGAGGAGGCAGATACCTTTGCAAAAATGGAAGAGAAAGTATTATTAAATATCTGGTAACCAAAACGTAATAAAGCGGACATGCTTCTTGCAATTTGAGCCTTCCCATCTTGTTGCGTTGAGGCTGGACAGAGCAGGAAGTGAGAATTAAAGTAAGAATCCCTACTCACCTACTCCAAACCCAGGGGTAAGGGCCTAGAAGTTTAGATCCTAAAGGAGGGGAAATCAAAGGTTGGTGTGTGTGTGGGGGGGGGGGGGGGAGTATATTTCCCCAATAATACATAAAGGTCCATGCACTGAGACCTGCTATTCTGGAGATGTAATATTACAATAGCAACCAATATTGTTAAGCAGTTAATCGAACAGAAATTGATTGGACAAGTTAGAACATTTTCCGTGATCCCATTTGCTGCCACACCACCTTTCAGGATATCTGGCAGTGTTGTTTTTCGCTACTTCCCAGTAAAGTATTTGAACCCCGTATATCCCCTAAGGCCAAGTAATAATTTGATTCCAGTGATTGAGTACAATGCACGGTGTAAACTTCTACTACCCGGGCCTGTGAGATCCCACCGAATTGAAACACAGTGGCCTGCACGGATATGGGTGTATTATGGGAAGAGGAATCTTGCGGTGGAATTCTGGACTATTTATTTTTCCCTATTTTAAGCCTCATTGGGTCTGGCCTTATTCTTTATAAAAGCAAAACACAAACTATGAATCACGGACATTCAGATCAAATGACACTAGAGAGAGGATTATAAAGCCTCCAATTACTGAATTAGTATCAACGTTGCACGCACTGTAGTTTGCAATAAGGCTGTTAGTCCAGTGCGGGTCTGTGAGTCCCTTTAATATATTTGTTTAGTCACACTATGGGGATTATTGGCCCTGGCAGATTGACGCAATGTAAACTGGATTGCATCCTCCGCAAAATAGGTGACCCCCAATGTAATAAAGCTCCGCCTAGTGTGGCCTTTATTCCGGTCTCTCTTAAAAGGAAAACTCCACCCCCATAAGAACATCTTTTAGAAAGAATGGCCTCTATAAAATATGTTGATATATCATACTTTGTCCTATGAATTCATTACTGTATGCCTGCTATGCTTCTGGATGCCTCATGGACACTGAGCAATTTAATGACCTGGTACTGAGCCTGTACTGAGCCTGGGCATGCTCAGAAGAGGCAGACAGGGGATTAACATTCAGTCATTGGCTGTGATGTCAACTGTCAAATCCATAACTGACAGTTACTAACTGGAATAACCAGGAAGTAGAAACAGGGGAAACAGGACATTGTGCAGGATTTCAGGTTAGACTTATATATTTCAGGTTTCAAACTATTACAGTTTAGGGTTTTGGGGGGTGATTTACCTGTGTGTAAGTTTTCATTTTGGGGCTGGACTTGCCCTTTAAAGAGAAAAGTATCACATGTGACAGATAAATATTCTCACACTGTGTGAACGGGTGTGACTGTTTTTGTAGAAAACAACAATATTGTCGTCTTATTCTCATTGACGCTCTATGACACATCACATAGCAATTTGACAACTTTTGCTACTTAAAGAAGAAAAGCACCAGCATTACCCATTATCCCCCACTGCTGTCTGACCGTCCCCTTCCATGGTTCATCCCAATTGTTTGGGGACAAATTCTAGCAGGGGAGGCGTTCCTGCTGCAGGGCAGTATGGGTAAAAGAGAGTAGCCATTGCGCGCGATCAGATTGATGTTTAGAAGGATATGTAAAAAATATGTTCGCTTCCATGTTTTATATGGGTTCAGACAGGAAGGTGGAGAGATTCATATAATCTATAAATTGCTGTCTTAGGGGTTAATGCAAAAAGCAGCCCTGACAGTAACCACATAGGAGTGCACGATCGGCCGTGGTTTTCCGACCTGTCCAAACAAACAGTCGGCGGTCAGTCGCGGCTGCCAAAAGGAACCAGTACAATAATTTGGCTTGACCAACCGAAACACTGAAATGTTGCTTGGTTGGGCCGATATATTGTATGGTGTGTACCTAGCTTAAGAAAAGCAGAATATACTGAGGAATGAGAAGGGGTAATAACAGAATTCTGTCATCTCTCTATTTAATACCCCTTCTCAAAACATCATTTTTGTATACTGGGGGAGCGATGCTCACTACTGCCCCTTAGTGTTTGCCTTTGGATGCAGCACATTTTTATTTCTGACGACGAATCCCTCCAAATGTTTGAAAACTATGCTGCTGATTGGGAATGCTGGGAGTTGTAGTTTTCTAATATCAGGAGGTCCGCAAGTTCGAAACCACTGCAGTGAAACAGTCTGTTAATCGCATTATTCCCTTCATTAAAAATCACACGCCAATGGAATGATTAGTAAGATGACTGCCGAAGACTGAAACGTTTACTAAGCAGTCAAGAAACATGTACCTGCTGCTGTGATCAAACACCCCCCACTATAAAAAAAAGAAAGCGAATATATTGTAGACGTGGTACAATTTTAATGAATGAAGTAATATGGTAGTAATATGGATATAATGTTCATATCGTATGGCTATGTAGCACAAGCTATCTGAATAAGAGGAGGATTGGGTATTGGGTACCCATATGGGGGTAATACGCTGTGTGTCTGATAAGCCCATGTGCAACTTTAACACCCCAGTGGTAAACACTGATCTCGGTATAGGGAGAATGGTCATGACTGCCATACTGCCTAATGATCGCACCCAACTCCCTATATTACAGTACAGGCAGCCAGCCGCCACAGACAGAATTTTTCTTTTTTCGCCCTCGTTAACGGTTTAAGTGTACACACATAAACGAAAACACTGGTGCGTTACTTGCGCATTTACGATCACGTTTTGCAATCCGCGCATTTAAATGCGCTGCGATCGGTTTTCTGGGCTGAATGTGATCCCCATTCTTTTGTGAATCGCATCTCGTTAACGGAATATTGGCAAGTAATTGAGATCAAAGAGATCAAAGAGATCAAAGAAATATGTCGTTATTTGATCCGAATTATTTCTCTCCGTTGAGTTGGGGGTCCCAGCTCATTAGCATCACCTGGAGGGGCCCCTCTATCTTGGAATGATACAATGTTTCCTTCTGTCTGTGATCTGATACATTCTGAGGATGAAAGGAATGAGACGAAGGGTTAACGGAACGTTCCATCTACATGTAGGTGGTCCCCACCCCAGCTGGGCTGCTCTATTTACAGATATCTGGTTTCCCATAGCCCTGCTCCTTCCTTCTCCCACACACTCATCATTAAGTTGTTGCCATTTGGTTGTGTGGGAAGGGGGGTTTAGTGATAGCGAGGACCTTTATACATCATCACCCCCCCAGCAGGATGATTCTACTCACACTGTCCTGTCATTTAATCACCAAAGCAAAACCAGGCAGATTAAAAACACATGAGGGACCATTACAGATCCAGTTAAAGAGATAGGAACGGAATAAAAGGGTCACGTTATCTGTATAATGAGACATAAAATTCCCCTTCCTGCAGCTGAAATAATGACCAGAGCTGGGAAGAGGCCAGAGATTTCCTGGTACTGAACAATTTCACTGAAACCCCAAGCCCCAGGTTAACATGAGACGTTGGTGCTTACAGGGACGCCCACAAATCGCCGTTTCTGTGCATTGTTCCGATTCCAATGGTAAAATAACAAGGACGTGGATGATAAAAGGAATTTTCCCATATAATAGGGGACATTGCAGAAAAGGTTATTGTACACGTGTGTGATAAAGCACTTTATAAATACAGCACAATATCTAAAGCTGGCGAGCGATTGTGTGATTCATTGGACAATCCGACTAAATTTACTGGCCTGTCTGATCCAGACGTAGACATTGGTCTATTTTGGGCCAATCGACCGAAATGATGGTGGCAAAGGTCAATCGGCCTGAAATATGGGACCATGTGTACACAGTTACATTGTATATTCTTCTGGTACATTCTTCCAATGAAATGCATAGTTAACTTGGTCTACAGTGTTCCCCAAAATTTGAGATTCATTTTTATAATAATTTAAGAGATTAAACCTGAGAACTGTATTTAACATTGAAACCCCAATAGATCGTTAAATACAGTCCAATCATTCAAAATCTACTTGCATCTGGTGATGTCACTCCTATGGCCATTGCCAAATGAACATTTGTCTGGCTAGAAGGTGTTACCAGCTGCAGAGGAGCCTGGGTAAATCAGGAGCAGCAGTCACAGTATCATCCATACCAAGAGCATTTGTAACAGCTGTCATCCCAGTTGCAGATTATAATTGTAGAGAAATTTTATTTACAGGCCAGTTAATAGGACAGCATTTAACAAGTCTCAAGGGGATAATGTATTGTGTTCCAACTACTAAAATATTTGTCTGTTATATAATAATAATAATTCTATTCCATGGGAATCGACCTACATTCATATTTCTCTATCTTACTTTCTTTTAGGAAGACCAATGAGAATATGGCAAGTGCCGAGGACGATCTGATTGGTATCCCATTCCCCAATCACAGTAGTGAGATTCTGTGCGGACTCAACGCTCAGCGACAGGACGGCCTGCTCTGTGATGTTATCCTTATTGTCCAGGAACAGGAATACAGGACTCACAGATCCGTTCTAGCCGCATGCAGCAAATATTTTAAAAAACTATTTACGGCGAGCTCCATGATAGACCAGCCGTATATATATGAGATTGACTTTATCGAGTCCGATGCTTTCTCCGCCATACTGGAATTTGCCTACACGTCAACACTAACAATTACTGCATCTAACGTCAAACACATCCTCGACGCAGCGGAGATGCTAGAAATCGAGTGCATTATAAACGTGTGTTTGGAAATCCTAGAGACGCCCAGAAATGGGGAAGAAGATAACGAGAAAGAGGACGATGATGATGACGACGATGAAGAGGAAGATGACGAAACAAAAGATTTTATGAACCGGGAAGATCACACGGATATCCAGGAGCCTCGCCGTCATCAAATACCTCAGTCATCATCAGATCACCTGGAAGAGCATTACGAAACGCAAAAGGACTTGCCAACGCATTTCTCCTCCACCGCCACGTCTACTGGCCACCAAAGTGCAATCAAAGACTTCTCGATCGAGTCATTGCTGAGTGAAAGCCTCTATCCCAAAAATAACCTTGCAGACAGAAGGCCTCCCATCCACCATTTTGTACCTGGTTTCTTTCCCCATCTTTGGAATAGCGACTTGGGGTCCTTTCCGCCAGGTCAAGACCAAGAAGAAGACAACGGCCCTTTAAATCTGGTTATAAAGAACCGAAAAATTAAGGAGGAGGAAAAGGACGAGTTATCCGTGGCTTCTTTCCCAAACGATTTGATTAAGGAGATGTTCTCGGACCACGTAGGCAACCATTTTGGACAAATAAAGGCAGAAATGGACTATAGCACTTATCTGAGCTTCCTCAGTGCCGCTCATTTGGGAATGTTTCCTACGTGGCCTTTGGATGAAGAAAGGAAATTAAAGCCAAAGGCATCTCAGCAATGCCCCATCTGTCACAAAGTCATAATGGGAGCCGGGAAACTGCCAAGACACATGAGGACCCACACCGGGGAAAAGCCATACATGTGCAACATCTGTGAGGTCCGCTTTACCAGGTAGAGGATTCCATTCATACAAATGGGTTTAAAGGATAACTAAAGTCTGCAAACATCAGATGAGGCACCTTTGTCCTGGAGTTGGTATTATATTTCTATGGGGTTTTTCCTTACCCCAAATTAAAGGATATTTATAGAAATCTGACTTTTGTTACTTTACAGCACTGCGTCCCCAAGGGGCGCTTCATAAATAAACTATACAAACATACAACTAGAATCCTCTTAGACAGCTACAATGACCTCTCCTAAATACTGTATCTGCTGCCATCTCCTGGTAGAAACAGAAAACTGCCTTTAGTTCACAGAAAAAAATATTTGTATGTATGTATACCGGTATGTTTATTTATAAAGCGCCACTTGGGTACGCAGCGCTGTACATTATAACAATACAGATTATACAGTATGTATGTATATGTTTATTTATATAGCGCCACTTGGGTACACATCACTGTACATTATAACAATACAGATTATACAGTATGTATGTATATGTTTATATAGCGCCACTTGGGTACGCAGCGCTGTACATTATAACAATACAGATTATACAGTATGTATGATATGTTTATTTATATAGCGCCACTTGGGGTACAGAGCGCTGTACATTATAACAATACAGTTATACAGTATGTATGTATATGTTTATTTATATAGCGCCACTTGGGTACCACACTGTACATTATAACAATACAGATTATACAGTATGTATGTATATGTTATTTATATAGCGCCACTTGGGTACACAGCGCTGTACATTATAACAATACAGATTATACAGATGTATGTATATGTTATTTATATAGCGCCACTTGGGTACACAGCGCTGTACATTATAACAATACAGATTATACAGTATTTATGTATATGTTTATTTATAAAGCGCCACTTGGGTACCAGCGCTGTACATTAAACAATACAGATTATACAGTATGTATGTATATGTTTATTTATATAGCGGCCACTTGGTACACATCCTGTACATTATAAACTACAGATTAACAGTATGTATGTATATGTTTATATAGCGCCACTTGGGTACACAGCGCTGTACATTATAACAATACAGATTATACAGTATGTATGTATGTTTATTATAAGCGCCACTTGGGTACCAGCGCTGTACATTATAACAATACAGATTATACAGTATGTATGTTTAGTTTATTTATAAGCGCCACTTGGGGACACAGCGCTGTACTTATAACAATACAGATTATACAGTATGTATGTATAGTTTATTTATATAGCGCCACTGGGGACACAGCGCTGTACATTAAACAATACAGATTATACAGTATGTATGTATATGTTATTTATATAGCGCCACTTGGGGACACAGCGCTGTAAATTATAACAATACAGATTATACAGTGTATGTATATGTTATTTATATAGCGCCACTTGGGGACACAGCGCTGTACATTATAACAATACAGATTATACAGTATGTATGTATATGTTATTTATATAGGCCACTTGGGTACACAGCGCTGTACATTATAACAATACAGATTATACAGTATGTATGTATATGTTTATTATATAGCGCCACTGGGGAACAGCGCTGTACATTATAACAATACAGATTATACAGTATGTATGTATATGTTATTTATATAGCGCCACTTGGGGACACAGCGCTGTACATTATAACAATACAGATTATACAGTATGTATGTATGTATATGTTTATTTATATGCGCCACTTGGGGACCACGCGTGTACATTATAACAATACAGATTATACAGTATGTATGGATATGTTTATTTATATAGCGCCACTTGGGGACACAGCGGTACATTATAACAATACAGATTATACAGTATGTACGTATATGTTTATTTATATAGCGCCACTTGGGTACACAGCGCTGTACATTATAAAATACAGATTATACAGTATGTATGTATTGTTATTTTATATAGCGCCACTTGGGTACACAGCGCTGTACATTATAACAATACAGATATACAGTATGTATGTATATGTTTATTTATATAGCGCCACTTGGGGACACAGCGCTGTACATTATAACAATACAGATTATACAGTATGTATGTATATGTTTATTATATAGCGCCACTTGGGGACACGCGACTGTACATTATAACAATACAGATATACAGTATGTATGTATATGTTTATTTATATAGGCCACTTGGGTACACAGCGCTGTACATTATAACAATACAGATTATACAGTATGTAGTATATGTTTTTATATAGCGCCACTTGGGTACGCAGCGCTGTACATTATAACAATACAGATTATACAGTATGTATTATATGTTATTTATATAGCGCCACTTGGGGACACAGCGCTGTACATTATAACAATACAGATTATACAGTATGTATGTATAGTTTATTTATATAGCGCCACTTGGGACACAGCGCTGTACATTATAACAATACAGATTATACAGTATGTATGTATATGTTTATTATATAGCGCCACTTGGGTACGCAGCGCTGTACATTATAACAATACAGATTATACAGTATGTATGTATATGTTTATTTATATAGCGCCACTTGGGTACGCAGCGCTGTACATTATAACAATACAGATTATACAGTATGTGTATATGTTTATTTTATTAGCGCCACTGGGTACGCAGCGCTTGGACATTATAACAATACAGATTATACAGTATGTATGTATATGTTTATTTATATAGCGCCACTTGGGGACGCAGCGCTGTACATTATAACAATACAGATTATACAGTATACAGAGTATACAAACAAGGGGATAAGTTTGATTATACAGATAGATTAAAAAATTAAATACAATTTCATACATCGGTTAAGAAAGTATATATATAAATTATGTATAAATTGAATTAAACTTCCCAGCATTCCCAGTTTTGCACTAGCTTCAGAGAAATAGCACAGTGATCTGTATGTGTAATGAGGCATTCTGGGAAAATTTGACTTGTTGAATTACATTCAGTTCACGTTAGCAATGGCATTATTTGCTATGGGTAACTGGAAAAAAAGTTATTAAAGGACAACTACACTGTAAAACTAAAGAAAGGTATAACTACACTGTAAAAATTAAAGGGCAAGTTTGAGTCATTCCCTAGCTAGCGCTACCCCCTTCTGTCCTGCTGCTTCTGGGTAAAGTCAATCAGTTTAATTGGCGTCAAGACTGTTACTGCTGCTGTGGGCACTCGTAACCACTTGTAACAGCAGCAGAGGAGGTTGGTCTTTGGAATATGGGTTTGTGGAACTGCTTAACCTGTATATAGACTATTGATTTCTGGTTGGACTTTTAAACCCCCTTACCAGGGTGAGGACCTAAAGGTGGGTTTACTTTGTATATCTTGCACCAGTGCACTTACCTGGCACTGCCAATATTTTATAGACATGTTAAGCAGGCCCCAAACCTCATTTACATTATATTTACCACACCCTGGGCACTTTCATTGTGTTTATTTAGAGGGTGTGGGGGGAAAGGGATATAATTGTTCTTTAACTTTTTTTTAAGTGAAAAGTACCTGGGACTGGGAGGGTAGGATTGGTTATCCCTACCACCCAATATTGTTTCTGTGAGGAACACCAGCACAAAGAAAACTTTCTGCCAGGCTTCCTTAGTGCTTCAGCACTATCTTTTATACTGGAAGGCCCAGGACACTAACCTGGCAGATGAAAACTTCCTCAACCAAATGATACTGGGAGGTAAGAACATTCAATCCGACCTCCATGCCCCAGGTACTTTTCATTTTTAAGAAGTTAATTTTTACATTATAGTTGTCCTTTAACATTAAAATATACTCCTTTCACACAGACAACCCCCGTAAAATTGTTGCCTGTTGAAATTTCCCACATCCGCTTAATTTGTCCTTCAGACCTACAATATTTCTGTTCCCAATCAGTCTGCTAGACTCAACTAACCCCAGCCTACCGAACTCCTGGCCCACATTACTCCATGTAAAGGTCATTGGTCTTCCTCCTATCAGGCCGCTGAATTGACTAAAAACAATTTAAACACATTCAAGAAAATTGATTGCAGGAGTTCAGGAATTATACATAAACAGATCTCAGGTGACAATGTCAGAATTCCACAGGTTATGGCAAGAACCGATATTACAACCAGGCGTGTGAATCAATGGAATCTGTATAAATTTTTAAAAGGGCTGGGTTTTACATGCGATAATTATAGTCTGATATGTTACATACATTTGGTATGTTATTTCAATATGCATGAAACAGTAATTAGAAAACAACTTAAAGGAAAACTCTAATCTAACAATAAATAAAGGTCAGTTGATTTATCACGTACGGAGAACATAAACCAAAATAATTTTAGCTTTATAGATATGTATACACACACCTTAAAATCAATTTTTAGCCTCTGCGATGCTTTCTTTTCTGTCTCCCACAATCCTCTGCGTCTGGTGATGTCATGCCATATTTTACTTTAAGGGGATGGAGCCAATTGAAGATTCGGCCTCCTCTAACCAGAGCAGAGGATTCTGGGAAGACATATTATCACAACTTAGTTTAGCATGACAGGGTAGTATCGCTATGTAGTTTTGGCATTAATAACTCTTCCTTTTATTCGATTTGCAGGCAAGACAAGCTGAAGATTCATATGAGGAAACACACGGGGGAAAGGCCATATTTGTGCATTCACTGCAACTCCAAATTTGTTCACAACTACGATCTAAAGAACCACATGCGAATCCACACAGGCGTCCGTCCGTACCAATGTGAATTTTGCTATAAAAGCTTCACCAGGTCCGATCACCTTCATCGTCACATCAAGAGACAGAGCTGCCGGATGTCTAGGCCCCGAAGAGGGAGAAAACCTGCGGCATGGAGGGCGGCAAATTTAATGTTCGCTCACGGCAGTCACGAGGAGGAGAACAATTACATGATGATGTCACCTGGTCTTGATAACCGAGGAAGCCATCTTGGTAGCGGAACAGTGGCTAGAAACATGATCAACCTGCAGGACTTGGAGAGCCAATTTGAAGAGTCCCAAATGAAACTATTAGAAAAGGCCCATTTAGAGCCGGAAAGGAACGCGGGACTCTTTGCTTTTGCATTATCTCACAATGAGACCATCTCGCCCAGTCAGTTCTTAGGAGGTGGCAGCTCTTGGAACTTGCCCTTTACCCATTCATCCGTTTCGGAGCCAGAAGGCTACAGCAAAGCCTTGTAACTCATTGGGAGAAACATTTTTATACTAAGAGAAATTCTCTGGGGTTTTCTTTCTTTACTCTGGTTCAATGGGCATTAAATGTAACATTTAGTGTGATGCAGACGGTAGTATTTCAAGTTTATTTGAAACTGATCTTTTCTTTGATATTATTATTATTTACGTCTATAGCTCTACAGTTTAGAGTCTGGGCTACTCTTAGCGTTCAGATCAATAATGACCGGGCAGTAGTAAGGATGATGTAAGCTTTTTTTTTGATTCTCGGGGGGTGTCAGTGACCCCTGCAACCAGGTACGTTAAATTGGCGAATGGCAGGCCACGATCATACATTTCCGAACTGTTGTGTGTACAATATCGTATAGGCAATTGTACAATTACGATCGAAATTGTGCATTCGCAATTTTACGACCGCGATCTTAATTGTTTGAAAACTACTGTCCACCGACCCTTTAAACCTCCCGTCTTTGCGGGCCTAGTACTTACGCCACTGATGATTTAGCAACGCCGCGCCTTTATAAATAGGGCCCCCAGGGGCAATGAAATTCCATTGATAGATAAAGCTCACTTCTACGTGAGCAAAGCAGAACTGTAACTAGACAGGAACACTTTAACTTTAATTAAAAGTGCAGGAAGGACTCTCAGATGTAAAGTTTTAATTTATTCGGATTTAATTATTTCACTATAAACGGAGAGAGGAAATGATTTGAAAACACTTGACGTGGGACCATAAACCATTTTGTAACTCGTTTCTATTTTATTCAGTTTTATTCATGTGTAAAACCGTGAGACTGGAGTATCCAAATGCACTAAGGACCTTAATGAGCTTAATTTAGCTCGTGGCAGAGATGTTCTTTATGATTAATGTCTATTAATAAACCGGTGTGTGGCCATACAACTGATTCAATGTTTGATCACAACCTGCCCAAACCTCCATTCAAAATTAAGGGACGATTATTATCTACCAATGGAGGCTTGAGATGCTCTGGAGAGCAGAAAGGCATTGAGGGGATATTCTAGGAAGGTGTGAAAATGCTAGATATATCTCATTTGAAGCCATTTTTTAGACAGTCACTCCAAATGGGACTACGTAATGATACAGACAGGATGCTTAGCAGTAGCCAGGCAGCCTATTCTGTACTATGGGCAGGAGGGGTTGGAAAAATATACCCGACTCCCTGAAATCATTAAACGATCTAGCACAGTGATCTTGAACCTTGGCACTCCAGATGTTTAGAAACTACAACTCCCAGCATGCCTTGGTTGCATTCTGGTACTTTCCTTACATCTGGAGTGCCCCCGCACAATCAGCGGTTTAAAAGACTGAACCCAAACTTCCAGAACCGAACCGGTTCGGTCTTTTAAACAGCTGATTGCGCGGATGTTTCCAGACATCCCACCCTGCCCTTTCAGGCTTCCGGGCAGGATGGAGAAGGGGGTGTGGTGAGCGGGGCGTGATGTCACGTGGGGCGGGGCCACCATTCTAGGGATGGTGGAAGGCTGGGTTAGGGAGGGGTTAGGGACGTATTGGGGCATGGTCACAGAAAGTGGGCGTGACTTGGGAGGAGACTCAAGTCTCCTCTCAAGTCCAGGAGTCTGGGGTGGGCTAGCGGGTGTGCAGGAGACCACCCCAGAATGAGGGAGACTCACACAAGATGCGGGAGGGGTGGGATACCGGTGTTTCATTTATATGCACAATTTATAAACAGCTAACAGAGGTTATGGGCTTCGCACTCAGAGGGTTTGGGCTTGTGGTGGGCCCTGCTACTATCCGGGGGGCCCCCGCAGTCATGCCTTGGGCAGTAGTTACGTCTTTGCAATCTACGTGGTGTAGGTAGTGTCTTTCTATTCAGGTGTAATAAACAAAAGTGACCAATGAGTAACCGTCTCTTATTAGTTTTCACCTTATTGACTAATGAAAGCAGAGTTTTGATTGGTTATTGTTGGTTTCATTAACCGGATATTGAACCAGGCAAGACCATAAACCGACTGCAATAGGAAAAAAGCCTGAGGATGGGACTATAAGTCCAGTTTGAACCTTGTCCAGTCAAACTGAACATCTACAGTGGTGATCAGATTTTAATAATAAGTGCATCTTAAACCCCTATATTTCCCAGCGTGTAAATCTGAAAATATAAACAGTAACCCTGCTATTAACACAAGGAACTTTCTATATACTTAATATTAGGTTTTTTACGTACACTTCTGGTGGTCTCCTTTCCGTATTTCCTGTGCTTACCTTCCGAGTACTTTTCACTCTCCAAAGAAGTTCTGTAAGATGTAACTTGAAATAGTGTTTGGATCTTCAGTGTGCCGACAAACAAATCATTCCAAGATTATTTTTCTATTGATCATCGTTTTTAAGTGTCAGCTCTGTAAAGAAGAAAAAACAACTATAAATAAACAAATGCCTTATTGATTAAGGCCAAAGAACCTTGTGGTGTTTTTAATTTTTTCACCCAAACCCCAATAGCTGAGAGATGTCAAACTAACCTGTTATATAGCAAAACGTTTTTCTTCTTCCCTCTGTTTCAAAAGGTTTCCTCTTTCAATTCAACATAGTATCTATTTGATTTATGGCCAACATTAGTCTTTACAAATACATATTTATGATTCCAAGGCCTATCAATGGGCTAAACAAGATGGCGGCTCCCAAATATACATAAAAGATATAAGGAAATTAAACTATCACCTTCAGGGGTTTTGACACCTGAAACAACTTTTAAATGCCGGGCATGGCTTCATCAGAGAACATAGGCGTGGCTTGTGGAGGTGGGTATGGAGGACTAACACTTACTGGTGAACTGGAGGGCTGACTTAACACTGATTGGTGGACTGGAGGGCTGACTTAACGCTGATTGGTGGACTGGTGCTGAAATGCGGTATTGCAGGAAGGAGTTTTTTTTTTTAACTAGTGCCTTTTCAGTGTTCCGCAGAGGAGCGCCCCGGAGCAAATGTTTCACTTTGCTTCATGGTAGGGGAACCCCTGATCACCTTATAGATTACTGTGTATTAAAGAAGCTTGGTATGTGTAATGACCTTTTTCTTTCTCAAGGCCAAGAGTTTCTATTCTTTTTCTGACATTTTCCCATTATGTTCTATCTGCAATACTTTTTCACAAAGTCTCCTATTGGCCCCCAAACAAACCCCCTCCCCTAACAGTACCCAGGACCTAAACCTCTAGCCCCACACTTATTCAATGGGAAGGCACAGGGCTAGACCAGTATTTCTGTGTGTGTCTGTGTGTGTGTGTGGGGGGGGGTTAGGGCACTACAGTTGACTTTTGTGAAGCCAGAATTCTGGGACAATACGGTTGCTGTTATTTATAGTAAGTAGTCCTGCTGCAGCCTATTTATTGAAATTTTTCTCCGAAAAACACATATAGAGGCATGTTAAGGTTAGGGCGCCCTTACTAGGAAATTCTCTTACTGTGAATAAGTCAGTGAGCAGGAGATGAGCTGAGGAGGAATATCTAGGGAGTCAACCATGCAAGTTAAATTGTCAGGTGACTTGGCTGTTAGTTGACCACTTTAGCTAATTACCTAAGGTATGCATAAGCTGCAGGGTGTAAGCCCATAAGCAATAAACGTTACCCTCTAATGGCCCATAGGCACATTAGATAATTGTTGTCCAAGGTGCCTGATGGCTGAGTTGACTAATATTCTAGTTTGCGAGCAGAATTCCAAGTACGCAGTTTACTGACCTACCCTACCATGCCATTAAATAGTGTAGCCATTGTTATCCCATGTCGCAAGAGGTCTCCAAGTTTCTTCCACCACCTTCTCAATTGAACAAACTGGGCTTCCCAGGCTAAAATAAAAATTGGAACAATCATCTAACAATTTGTTCAAACACTCTTCAATACCGCATGTGCGCAAACCTGTTTCAACTTTGACAGCTCACTGCTTATACGTACAGTCACACAAGGATATCTCAAAATAATTTGAACTGGGCATGAAGGCATCTTATATTTCCAAGTTTGTGTGGGCTAGGCATGGGGGCATCATGTATTTACATGTCTGTGTGGGCTGGGCATGGGGGCATCATATATTTACAAGTCGGTGTGGGCTGGACATGGAGGAATCATATATTTACAAGTCTGTGTGGGCTAGACAGGGAGGCATCATATATTTACAAGTCTGTGTGGGCTGGACATGGAGGCATCATATATTTACAAGTCTGTGTGTGCTGGGCATGGAAGAATCATATATTTACAAGTCTGTGTGGGCTGGACATGGAGGCATCATATTTACAAGTCTGTGTGGGCTGTACATGGAGGCATCATATATTTACAAGTCTGTGTGGGCTGACCATAAAGGAATCATATTTACAAGTCTGTGTGAGCTGGACATGGAGGCACCATATATTTACACGTCTGTGTGGGCTGAGCATGGAGGAATCATATTTACAAGTCTGTGTGACTGGACATGGAGGCATCATATATTTACAAGTATGTGTGGGCTGAGCATGGAGGAATCATATTTACAAGTCTGTGTGGGCTGGACATGAAGGCATCATATATTTACAAGTCTGTGTGGGCTGGGCATGAGGCATCATATATTTACAAGTCTGGGCTGGGCATTGAGGTATCATATATTTACAAGTCTGTGTGGGATGGGCATAGAGGAATCATATATTTACAAGTCTGTGTAGGCTGGACATGGAGGCATCATATATTTACAAGCCTGTGTGGGCTGGGAATGAAGGAATCATATTTTCAAGTCTGTGTGGGCTGGACATGGAAGCATCATATATTTACAAGTCTGTGTGGGCTGAGCATGGAGGAATCATATTTACAAGTCTGTGTGGGCTGGACATGAAGGCATCATATATTTACAAATCTGTGTGGGCTGGGCATGGAGGAATCATATTTACAAGTTTGTGTAGGCTGGGCATGGAAGCATCATATATTTACAAGTCTGTGTGGGCTGAGCATGGAGGAATCATATTTACAAGTCTGTGTGGGCTGGACATGAAGGCATCATATATTTACAAATCTGTGTGGGCTGGGCATGGAGGAATCATATTTACAAGTTTGTGTAGGCTGGGCATGGAAGTATCATATATTTACAAGTCTGTGTGGGCTGGGCATGGAGGTATCATTTATTTAAAAGTCTGTGTGTGCTGGGCATGGGAGTATCTATTATTTACAAGTCTGTGTGAGCTGATGATGGGGGTATCATATTTACAAGTCTGTGTGGGCTGGGCATGGGGGTATCATATATTTACAAGTCCGTGTGGGCTGGGCATGGGGGTATCATATATTTACAAGTCTGTGTGGGCTGGGCATGGGGGCATCATATAATTACAAGTCTGTGTGGGCTGGGCATTTTCACTGTAAGGAACTCCTTATCACTTATATAATCTACCTCCTTAGTAGTTTTGTATGGGGCGATATTAAATAACAATTATACTCACCTCCCCCTCGTTCCTTTCCCCTCATTCCTGGTGAGGACCTAAAACGCTAAGTCCTCACCTCTGGGTACTTTAACAAAAGTCCTGCACTACTTACTTGTAATCTCCCTCGTCGCTCCGGTCAGATCCTCCCCACTGGCATTGTCAGTGACAGTCCGGGAGACAGCCAATGGGAAGACACGCCTCCTTGCAGAGTTCGTCTTCCCATTGGTTGCCTTGTGACCTGTCACCCAAAGTGCCAGTGGGGAGGATCAGACCACAGTGCTGAGGGAGATTACAAGTAAGTAGTGCAGGACTTGTAAAGTACACAGAGGTGAAGACTTAGGGGCATATTTATAAAGGTTCGTTAACTTTTCGCGGCCGTTTTCACGGACATTAACGCATAAATCGCGTTTACCGGCGATTTATAAAGTCCGAAGACGGCCGCGAAAAGTTAACGAAGCGTAACCTTTCGCGGCGATACTTCCTGTTACCGCCGCTTATATTTATAAAGCGGCGGTACTGGTTTCGCTTGCGTAGTATCGGCTGTTTTATCTTCGCCACCTTGAAGGTGGCGAATCAGCCGATACTAACCTCCCGCGGCGCGATACTAACCTCCCCGCGCGGGGGATGGGCAGGTAACCCGCGGCGGGTGGTCGCACCCGCCCCGGGAGACACGCCCACCCCGCCCACACCCTCCGCGGCGGCACGGCGACCACCCGCCGCCGTTCCCAGCACCCCTCCCAACCCGTTCCCCGTTCGCGGCAATCTCGGAACGGGAGGCTAGGAGGGACTGCCGGGAAGGGGCCGCAGCAGGTGGTCGCGACCACCCGCCGCGCACACCCCTCCCCGGCAACCCCTCCAACCCCCCGCCCCGGCCGCCTCCCGGGGAGGGGACGGGAGGGAGCCGCTGGGGGGATGGAGGCTCCCTCCAGCGGGCCCTAGAAGCCTTTGCGGCTCTGACAAGAGCCTTTGGGGCTTAAGGGGTCCGCCAGCTCGAACCGGGACCCCCCTCCCCGGCCCTATCAGGGCCTTTGCGGCACTTACAAGTGCCTTGCGGCTCTAACAAGAGCCTTTGGGGCTTAGGGGACCCGCAGCTCGAAACAGACCCCCTCCCCAGCCCTTGTAAGGGCCCTTGCGGCACTGACAAGTGCCCTTGCGGCACTGATAAGTGCCTTTGGCGGGGTCCCGCAGCTCGAACCGGGACCCCCAGTGCGGCTCTTAAAAGAGCCCTGGGGCGACGTCTTCGGGTGGCTCGACACCAACCCTACCAGGTCGCCGATGCCAGGCAGACTCACTGCGCCGCCAGTGAGCCTGCTGGCACCGCCGGCCTCAGCGGAGCCGATGTTGCCAGCCGCTTCTTCCTTTCTTCTCGCCATCTACTGCGATGGCATCTGATTCCGCGGCGAAAGCTCCTCTTTAATAGTTTGCAGAAACCATAATCCGTTTCTGATTGGTCAATTTTAATACTTGCTTTACATTAACCAATCAGATTTCAGAACTTTCCAGAAATCTGATTGGTTAATGTAAAGCAAGTATTAAAAAATTGACCAATCAGAAACGGATTATGGATTTCTGCAAACCTATATAAAGAGGAGCTTTCGCCGTGAACTCAAATGCCATCGCAGTAGATGGCTGAAGAAAGAAGAAAGAAGCGGCTGGCAACATCGGCTCCGCTGAGGCCGCGGTGCCAGCAGGCTCACTGGCGGCCGCATGAGTCTGCCTGGCATCGGCGACCTGAGTGGGGTTGGTGTCGCCAGCCCGAAGACGTTGCGTCGGATCAAGATGCCGGCAACATCGGCCTTGTTGAGGTCGCAGGCGCCCGCCGGGGGTACCCTGGCGGCCGCAGGGGTACCTCTCAGGGGTCGGCGGCCTCGGCGGAGCTGGTGTCGCCAGACTGGAAGAAAGAAGACGTCGCCCAAGGGCTCTTTTAAGAGCCGCACTGGGGGTCCCGGTTTCAGCTGCGGGACCCCCGCAAAGGCACTTGTCAGTGCCACAAGGGCCCTTATAAGGGCCGGGGAGGGGGGTCGCCGTTCGAGCTGCGGGACCCCCTAATCCCCAAAAGGCCTTCTCAGGGCCCGCTGGAGGGAGCCTCACCCCCCCAGCGGCTCCCTCCGCCCCTCCCGGGGCTTGGGAGGGTTGCTGGGGAGGGGGTGCGCGGCGGGTGGTCGCGACCACCTGCTGCGGCCCCTTCCTGGCAGCCCCTCCTAGCCTCCCGTTCCGAGATTGCCGCGAACGGGGAAACGGGTGGGAGGGCTGCTGGGAGCGGCGCGGCGGGTGGTCGCCGCTGCCGCCGCGGGGGGTGTGGGGCGGGGTGGGCGTATGCCCCGCCCCCTTAGGACCGGCGTCGGGAAGGGATTTAAGTCCCTTCGCGGCGATACTATACAGTATTGCCGCGAAGGGACTTAAAATTACCGCAGCACATCGCGGCCGCGATAGGTATCGCGGGATAGCGCTCGCCGTTATAAATACGGCGATAGCGCTATTTTCGCGGCCGCGATGTGCGGCGGTAATTTTTTTGCGCTAACATCGTTTCTTTATAAATATGCCCCTTAGCGTTTTAGGTCCTCACCAGGAATGGGGGGAAAGGAACGAGGGGGAGGTGAGTATAATTGTCATTTAAGGTTTACTTACATTGTCTTTGTTGGTAACGGGGTATCTCCTGCATATGGAAGAGGAGGTAATCGTGCGAGAGAGGTGAGCAGAATTACAGTGCATAGGGTTTAGAGAAACGAGTGAATCATGGGTGGGGGGGGTTGGATGCCGAGGGGGGGAAGGGGGTTGGGGTAGGGGGGAGGTAGGGACAGTAAAATGAATGGAGAGAAGGGGTAAATTATAAAAGATAATATACCCCCTCCCTACTGTAAATTATATGGACATTAGATGTCACCTTGGAGTGCCAAGCCCTTTATAAATGCACTTGGAATGTGGCCTTGTTCTTTATGTGGTCACGGAAATCCTCGGTAACATGTAATATCCTTATAATTTACAGTAGGGGGGCATTATCCACTATATAACGTATAGAACAACTTATAACTTAACATGTAATATCCTTATAATTTACAGTAGGGGGCCCATTATCCACTATATAACGTATAGTACAACTTATAACTTAACATGTAATATCCTTATAATTTACAGTAGGGGGGAAATATCCACTATATAACGTATAGTACAACCTATAACTTAACATGTAATATCCTTATAATTTACAGTAGGGGGCCCATTATCCACTATATAACGTATAGTACAACTTATAATGTAACATATAATATCCTTATAATTTACAGTAGGGGGCGCATTATCCACTATATAACGTATAGCACAACTTATAATGATACAATGTAGCATTAGAAATAATGTTATAATGGTGTAAGCCTTTCCTTTAACCGGCTGCACTGTAAATAATACTATTATTTTTTTCTAAAACAAAACGCAGTTGTCATCACCATAATGTGTTACCAGACTTCCATCACTACTTCCAAGTTGGTGGGACTGTATTTTGAGGTTGTTGCCCTTATCAAGGCTGTGCGCATGCTCTGTTCATTTCCTTACCTGTCAATCACGTGGGAAGGCGCGGGCCGGCGGAGAGAAAGGGGGGGAAGCCCTCACGCGTCGGACGCTCTCTCTTCAAGACGTCATAAGACCCGGGTGGGCGGAGCTTCCGCTCTATCCAATATGACTTAAAAAAATAGGACGTGCGAAAGTTGTTTCAACGATTGACAGTTCCTCGGACCAACCAGCACAGGCTCTCTTGCCCCCGCCCCTTACGCAGTCAGCCAATGGGGCGTAGCTATTGACAAAGGAGGGCGGAGCTTAGCGGCTGTGGCGAGGCTGAGGTTGGCGGTCCGGTGTCTGTGATATTGATATAGAGAAGGGAGGACGGTTTGTGTCCCGGTGCCCGCTGGGGCTGTGAAGGCGCCGCCGCCATCTTGGTTCGGGTCGGTAGTTGTTGCGTAGTATCCCCCGGTCCCTCCCGTCCTGCTGGGGCCTGTGATCGGGCCGGGGAGCCGCGGGCGGACGGATAAAGTCTCCAGGTAACTACATTACCCATCTAGGGGCCTCAACATCCGGTACAGCCTGCATGGCGCCTAGAGGTTTATGGGAATTGTAGTTCAGACTAATGCAGCATGGAATAGTTCCATAGGTAATGGGAATAAGCAGGTAGGTACTTACCCCCTTGTGTATTACATAATGGGCCCCATCCAGGTGTGGGGAAACTACAACTCCCAGCATTCCTCTACAGGCACTTTGTACTTAGGGAATGCTGGGAGTTGTAGTTTCAAAACATCTGGTTGCCTATGCCTGTCATATTGGTCCCATGCTGGGTTACATCCAGATGTGGGGAAAATACAACTCCCAGCATTCCTCTACAAGCACTCTGCAGCCAGGGAATGCTGGGTGTTGTAGTTTCAAAACATCTGGAGATCTACTGGTTGCATATGCCTGTCATATTGGTCCCATGCTGGGTTACATCCAGATGTGGGGAAACTACAACTCCCAGCTGTTTAAAGCCAAGCTCTCCCCCATTATTCCTGTAAATTAATGGGTTAAAACCTTCATTCTCTTGCTCCATGGAACTTGTGTAAAGGGCAACTATTGTACTACTTTTAGCTTATTTCTGATCAGTTATACTGGATTAAAGGAGAACTAAACCCCATAGTAACTTTTTGGTAAGGCAGCCATTCACCCCCTGATTCACAATGGTAGCATAGGAAGGTTAGTAACTTAAAGGACAATTATACTCCCCTTTTCCCCGATCCACTGCAGCATAGTACCCAGGGTGAGGACCTATAATCGCTAAGTCCTCACCCTGGGTACTTTCCCTAACTCCTGCACTACTTACCACAAATCTGCTTCGCCGATCCACACTGTTCCACCTCTCTACTACTGTCAGTGATAGTAGCGAGGCAGCCAATTGGAAGACACGCCTCCTTGCAGAGCATATCTTCCTATTGGCTGCCTCGCGATCTGTCACAGAAGCAGGAAGAGCGGAGGAATGGAGCGATCGGCGAAGCAGATTTGCGGTAAGTAGTGCAGGAGTTAGGGAAAGTACCCAGGGTGAGGACTTAGCGATTTTAGGTCCTCACCCTGGGTACTATGCAGCTATGGAGGAAGAGGAGCGAGGGTGAGGTGAGTATAGTTGTCCTTTAAGGCTGGGTACACACCAGCCAATATTTTTGACCGACCGATTCACTGCACTTTCGGTCTGTTTCTGTTTGTTCGTCCTGATCAGACGTGTCAGAAAATCATGGCCGTGTGGTTCCCTATGTGAATGCTCGCTCGATCGTTCGGAATTTTGGCATTGGCCAACAGACATTTGTCCTGGCCGAGCGCTCACACAGGACAAATAGTCCCTCAGTGTGTACCCAGCCTAAGAAGCATGTTCATACCCCCTTTCAAAAACTTTTACTCCTAAACTGAGGGTTCTTCTATTTGAGTTGCGTTGTTTTGTCTATTTTCAGTGTGTTTAGGACAATGTATTTTGTCCATTTGCAGGTTAACAGACAACAAGTTTTTCAATGTATTTGTCCGCGTCTCTGGTCTGTTTGCGTTCTCAATATTGCGTTCCCAAAGGTTATTATTAAAGAGCGATTCTGACACACTCGGACCAAAAGTTTTGAACGCGTGCGGATAAAAAACGGAACGCGTGTGGATAAAAAACATAGTTTGACCTAACATTTAGTATCCCCCAAAACTCTGGTTTTGTTATACTTACCTTTTTCCCTGGTGCCCCTGAGTGAAGATATTTTACCTTGAAGGTTTCCGATCCTTTGCTGCTATCTGCCGTACCCTTTATGGCTTTGTAAGCTTGCAGCTCACGCTTTTGATGAATGGCTACCGCCTGGAATATTAGGGAAAACCTAGTTAGGGGCTGGAGGACTTCAGCGGCATCACGGATAAAGATAAGTATTGTGAAAACTGAGTTGGGGAGTTATTTCAAAAGTTTACTTTTTTGAAGGGGGTGAACATGCCCTTTAATAAAATAACTTTGGAGAAGTTTTAAAGCAGCAATCCTGAATGCTGAGATGCAGCCTAAGGCTGGATCCACACGGGGAAATTATTTGTCCCAACCGAGCGTTCGCTACCAGCAAGCGTCTGGCCGTGGCTAATGACTGTCTGTCGCGGCAACAATGGTCGACAGTTAGGGAACCGCACGATCGGCTGGGATTTGCCAATGGGCCCATTTGTCCGTTCCGAACAAACGAGCAACTGAGCTTGGTTGCGTCTGCCCCGCACACGAGGTAAGATAATTTCGGCCGACCAATACACAGAATGAGAACCTTCACAAGCATAATACACCGCGCTATTGGTCGGTTGGCAGAAAATCTTACCATGTGTACCCAACCTTATCTTATGCAGAATTAGAATTCGGTTTTGTTCTCCTTTACACTACTCCATTAGTCTTTTAAACTTGTTGCTGGTGTTTATTGCACTATAGTGTAAGTTTAACTTGTAAAAAATGTTTAAAGATTAAGGATTTCCAAGTTGTGTTTTAATCATTTTAACAACTTCAGTCGTCTGTTATGTACAACTTGTTCCAATGCAGAAGACTTGGGGGTTTATTCAATAAAAGTTCCTATCGTTTAAAATGGTGCTAATTTTGCCCCAACCAATCAGATGTTCGCTTTCAAATGTTACAAAAGTTCTGATTGGTTGGGGCAAAATTAGCACCATTTTAAACGATAAGAACTTTTATTGAATCTCCCTGTAGGTTTCCTGGTTTGTTTCACTACAGTGTAAATGTGATTAAACTAGTGGAAAATGCATCCGGACTAGTAAAGGTCAACTTCTCCCACATGCTGTTTGTTTTTTTTAATATACTGTTCTGTTATTTCTGAGATGTATATTAATAGGTTAAACTACATGTGTTCCTGATGCTAAACTCTCTTAATGCATTTATTCTCTACGGTTTACAGTAAACATGAATATATTTGAATTCCATTGCAAAATGTTTTTAAACATAGAATAAGGCTGGGGAAAATAGTTGAACACCGATTCATTGTAGCCTAGTTAAAGGTTCTATAAACTTAGATGTTTTTAGATGTATTTCTCATTACCTCATCAAACACATGGACTGGAAGAGGACGTATTGGACGTATTTTGACATTATCAGCAAGTAAGAACACTATGTTTAGTTTAGGAGGTATGAGTCTGTATTCCTACTTTCATATCTGCCTCACAGGATCATACACAAAATGATATCGGGCAATTGTGTTTTATAATATTGATTGCCTGAAATTTGTTCTGATAACTAAATCGTCTATGGACACCATACATGGCTATTATCAGCCGGTGATATTGTAACATGTATGGCCAATATTAATCCTGGTACACACTTCTTATCCAATATTCTCCCTTTCTGACGGATTAACGATTGGTATATCTGTCTGTAATTAAAGACAAACAGATGATATTTTCTTAACCTATTGCTCTACGTATTTAAATACCCGCCATTGTGGGGAATGAGCAGTTAACTTCTGTGTTTACCAAAAATCCCTTGGTGATCCCATCAATATATCAGCTTGCAGAATGATTGGAACAGAAATGTCAGCCTTAGTGTTTCCTGCCTTTACTGTACACGACTCGTTGGTGTATACTCGTTTAAAGTCAATACCCCCTCTCTTTACTCAGGATAAGGACCTGGTAGTTTGGATACATACTACTGATTTACTCAGCCACGATTCTTTATATGTGCCTTCAATGGAAGAATGTGCTTCTTTCAGAGAGTGTCCTCCCATTGGTTGGTCTATCTCAGTGTTTCTCAACCTTTTTATCTTTCCTGTCTCGGGTAACCCCTAGATATATTTTTGATTATGTATTATTTTTCTTTCCTAGTCATCAAAATACATAATTTATACAAATATAAATGATCTATAAATATATCTCTATTAAAAAAATGCACTAATTTACCACAGGGGGGAACCCTTACATAAAAACACAATTCATACAGAATATTGATAAATTTATAGAAAAATATATCTGTATCTAAGTGGCAGATCCATACAGTTTCTGTCAATCTCTTGTGGACCCCCAAGCAACCTCTCAGGGACCCCTAGTTGAGAAACACTGGTCTATCTAGTCTAGTTGGATGCCACCCCCTTTACTTGCCGACACAGCGTTGAGGGCTGCTAGAATATAACTCATAACAGATCTCCCAGGGGTGAGGATTTAGTATGTAGCTTCTCCCCCTAAATGCAGCTTAAGTAAAAGGGGCTTATTTTGTCTTTAGTCGTCCATAGTCCCTGAAATCTATGGTACACTCCATTTCACCATCTGTAGAAAACTGCCTTACATGCAGATGGGCTATGGAGGTGTGTTGAATGCTATAATGTATTCATATTTGGAAGTGCAGTGATAAATACATCCACCATTTCTTTTTAATCTTAATTATAAGCCAAAAGTACTGATATGAACTTTAAACCTGTTAAGAGACGGTTTAGCGAGACAGCTCTGGCACTGCGCGTACCAGTAATTCTTTTGAAGTCGTATTTCTTTTCAGTTACTTGCATAACTGGTTTAAATTACGTTCCATATCAGACACTACATTCTTTTAAGTTGAGAAACTAAGTTCATATAACTGCAGTGAGGACGTTCCTATCTGCATATATATGTGAAGCTTTTTTTGCTGTCTGCATTGATAGCTTACAGGCACTTGGGTAGATAAGAACTGTCTTTTCCCAGTAAAGCACCAGACAAAGCTTTCTGCTTTGCTTTGAAGGAGTGCAAGGATTTCAGTAATGATGGTGCGGTTGGAATTACTTAGTTCTAACCTGGATTATGCAGGTTCTGTGTATTTTTTTCTTAGTAAACCCAAAGATACAAATACATTGTATGCAGTGGTTGTAAGATTTCTTATTTGTGTTAACCATGTGAGCTGATGCTTTAATTCTGGTCTGGGGTTTAAGATATTCCTTCCTTCCTTCCTTTGTTTGAAATCTATAAGGAATGTTAATGAGATCAGATTTTAATTGTTTTTCTGTAAGCAAAAAAAAAAAAGATGGACTATAGCAAAGCAACTTCTATTGATCTGCGAGCTTGCAATAAATTGATTGTCATTGTATGATCTGACTTTATAGTGAAAAGGACTGTACACCCAATGTGCCTAAAATTTTTAGTAGCCCCTAAATTTGTATTGGTGTTTATGGAATCAGCTAAAAAGGGTATGTCGATTGAACCAAATAAATACTTCTACGGTAAACAGAAATATTGATATCTTTTGGTCAAGCAAATGTAAAAAAACATTTTTATATTTGATTAAGAGAATGCAAACATTGACCCATGTGTGGTTGTTAGTAGACAGTCTAATACCCTTAAAGACCAATTTAGCTTGTTTTAGTAACCATTTTAATAAACCTTTTTAAAAAAATTGTTTGCAGATGTAAATTTGTAAACATTGGCAAGCTATGAAATATAATAATTAAGCAATTTAGAATAAAGTTAGTATAGCTGAACAAAGCAATACTAACACTAAACAATTTTTAAAAAATATATTAATAGTACCGTATATAACTCTGTATAAACCATTTTTCAGGCTGAAAAATCAGCCTGAAAACTCGGACTCGTTTATACTCGAGTCAAAAGCTTACCTGAGCATTCCCGGCAGCCGCACGATCTTTCTCTCTACTGGCGCGCCGGCCTGACGTCACTGCCCGGCGCCGGGCATGACGTCAGCGGCGCGCCAGTACAGGAATGGGCGCGCGGCTGCCGGAATGCAGAGCAAGTTTACCGGTACCTGGCACACAGTCCTGCTCCCAGTAAGAGAAACTTACCAGCCTTACACAGGAAGCCCTTCAGGTACAAACTGAAATCTATCTAATCTCTGCCATTCTATCTATCTATCCTCTACCATTCTATCTATCTATCTAATCTCTACCATTCTATCTATCTAATCTCTACCATTCTATCTATCTATCTAATTTCTGCTATTCTATCTATCTATCCTCTACCATTCTATCTATCTATCTATCTATCTAATTTCGTGCTTATTCTATTATCTATAATCTATCCTCTACCATTCTATCTATCATCTAATATCTGCTATTCTATCTATCTATCCTCTACCATTCATCTATCTATCTATCTGAATGCCACCCTCACTTGGCATTGAAGATTTTTTGGAAACTACAACTCCCAGCTAATAAAGCATGCGGGGAGTTGTAGTTCCAAACATCTTGAATGCCAAGTTTCTACCCTCGGTTTATACTCGAGTCAACAACTTTTATTAGGATTTTTAGCTGAAATTGGGTACCTCGGTTTATACTCGGGTCGGTTTATACTCGAGTATATACGGTAAGATGTGGACTAAAAATATGGGGCCATTAAATTATGGGGTAAGATAGTTACAGAGGATGTCGATTAAAGAAAGTCTTCTCTGTATACACTTAAAAACATCCAAGTACAGATAGCATAGAGTATCCAATATTATAAATTGCTAACCTGCGTCCGTGTGTGCCCTGATAGTCATCGCGCATCCCAATCTGTGTGCACCCTGGCGGCTGTGCAGTTGCGAGAATGCCGGGCACACACCCGTTTCTTCGTCTGTGTGTGCCATGATGGCCATGTGGGTGCGCACAAGCAACTTGTCCATGCAAGTGTGTACTTGCGAAATTGGCACACAAAATGGCATTTCATATTTACAGGCAGTGTGTACTGTTCATTGGGGGCATTTTATATTTACAGGGCAGTGTGTACTGTTCATTGGGGGCATTTTATATTTACAGGGCAGTGTGTACTCTTCATTGGGGGCATTTTATATTTACAGGGCAGTGTGTACTGTTCATTGGAGGGCATTTTATATTTGCCTGTCAGTGTGTACTGTTCATTGGGGTGCATTTTATATTTACAGGTCAGTGTGTACTGTTCATTGGAGGGCATTTTATATTTACAGGTCAGTGTGTACTGTTCATTGGGGGGATTTTATATTTACAGGTCAGTGTGTACTGTTCATTGGGGGCATTTTATATTTACAGGTCAGTGTGTACTGTTCATTGGGGGGGATTTTATATTTACAGGTCAGTGTGTACTGTTCATTGGGGGGGATTTTATATTTACAGGCAGTGTGTACTGTTCATTGGAGGGCATTTTATATTTACAGGTCAGTGTGTACTGTTCATTGGAGGGCATTTTATATTTACAGGTCAGTGTGTACTGTTCATTGGGGGGCATTTTATATTTACAGGTCAGTGTGTACTGTTCATTGGGGGGGATTTTCTGGAATAGGTAGATGAAAACCTAGTAGGGGCTTGAGGACTTCAGCGGCATCACGGATCTAATATAAGTATTGTGAAAACTGAGTTGGGGAGTTATTTCAAAAGTTTACTTTTTTGAAGGGGTTGAACATGCCCTTTAAAAAAATAACTTTGGAGAAGTTTTTAAGCAGCAAATCCTGAATCTGAGATGCAGCCTAAGGCTGGATCCACACGGGGAATTATTTGTCCCAACCGAGCGTTCGCTACCAGCAAGCGTCTGGCCGTGGCTAATGACTGTCTGTCGCCAACAATGGTCGACAGTTAGGGAACCGCACGATCGGCTGGGATTGCCAATGGGCCCATTTGTCCGTTCCGAACAAACGAGCAACTGAGCTTGTTGCGTCTGCCCCGCACACAGGTAAGAAAAATTTCGGCCGACCAATACACAGAATGAGAACCTTCACAAGCATAATACACACCGCTATTGGTCGGTTGGCGAAAATCTTACCATGTGTACCCCAACCTTATCTTATGCAGAATGAATTCGGTTTTGTTCTCCTTTACTACATACTCCATTAGTCTTTTAAACTGTGTTGCTGGGGTTTATTGCACTATAGTTAAGTTTAACTTGTAAAAAAATGTTTAAAGATTAAGGATTTCCAAGTTTGTGTTTTAATCATTTAACAACTTCAGTCGTCTTTTGTACAACTTTTTCCAATGCAGAAGACTTGGGGGTTTATCATAAAAGTTCCTATCGTTTAAAATGGTGCTAATTTGCCCCAACCAATCAGATGTTCGCTTTCAAATGTTACAAAAGTTCTATTGGTTGGGGCAAAATTAGCACATTTTAAACGATAAGAACTTTTATTGAATCTCCCTGTAGTTTCCTGTTTGTTTCACTACAGTGTAAATGTGATTAAACTAGTGGAAAATGCATCCGGACTAGTAAAGGTCAACTTCTCCCACATGCTGTTTGTTTTTTTTTAATATACTGTTCTGTTTTCTGAGATGTATAAATAGGTTAACTACATGTGTTCCTGATGCTAACTCTCTTAATGCATTTATTCTCTAACGTTTTTACAGTAAACATGAATATATTTGATTCCATTGCAAAATGTTTTAAACATAGAATAAGGTGGGGGGAAATAGTTACACCGATTCATTGTAGCCTAGTTAAGGTTCTATAAACTTAGATGTTTTCAGATGTATTTCTCATTACCTCATCAAACACATGGACTGGAAGAGGACAAACGTATTTTGACATTATCAGCAGTAAGAACCACTATGTTTAGTTTAGGAGGTATGAGTCTGTATTCCTACTTTCATATCTGCCTCACAGGATCATACACAAAATGATATCGGGCAATCGTGTTTTATAATATTGATTGCCTGAAATTTGTTCGATCACTAAATCGTCTATGGACACCATACATGGCTATTACAGCCGGTGATATTGTAACATGTATGGCCAATATTAATCCGGTACACACTTCTTACCAATATTCTCCCTTTCTGACGGATTAACGATTGGTATATCTGTCTGTAATTAAAGACAAACAGATGATATTTTCTTAACCTATTGCTCTACGTATTTAAATACCCGCATTGTGGGGAATGAGCAGTTAACTTCTGTGTTTACCAAAAATCCCTTGGTGATCCCATCAATATATCAGCTTGCAGAATGATTGGAACAGAATGTCAGCCTTAGTGTTTCCTGCCTTTACTGTACACGACTCGTTGGTGTATACTCGTTTTAAAGTCAATACCCCCTCTCTTACTCAGGATAAGGACCTGGTAGTTTGGATACATACTACTGATTTACTCAGCCACGATTCTTTATATGTGCCTTCAATGGAAGAATGTGCTTCTTTCAGAGAGTGTCCTCCCATTGTTGGTCTATCTCAGTGTTTCTCAACCTTTATCTTTCCTGTCTCGGGTAACCCCTAGATATATTTTGATTATGTATTATTATTTTCTTTCCTAGTCATCAAAATACATAATTTATACAAATATAAATGATCTATAATATATCTCTATTAAAAAATGCACTCATTTACCACAGGGGGGAACCCTTACATAAAAACACAATTCATACAGAATATTGATAAATTTATAGAAAAATATATCTGTATCCAAGTGGCAGATCCATACAGTTTCTGTCAATCTCTTGTGACCCCCAAGCAACCTCTCAGGGACCCCTAGTTGAGAAACACTGGTCTATCTAGTCTAGTTGGATGCCACCCCCTTACTTGCCGACACACAGCTTGAGGGCTGCTAGAATATAACTCATAACAGATATCTCCCAGGGTGAGGTATTAGTATTTAGCTTCTCCCCCTAAATGCAGCTTAAGTAAAGGGGCTTATTTGTCTTTAGAGTCGCCATAGTCCCTGAAATCTATGGTACACTCCATTTCACATCTGTGAAAACTGCCTTACATGCAGATGGGCTATGGAGGTGGTTTGAATGCTATAATGTATTCATATTTGGAAGTGCAGTGTAAATACATCCACCATTTCTTTAATCTTAATTATAAGCCAAAAGTACTGATATGAACTTTAAACCTGTTAAGAGACGGTTTAGCGAGACGCTCTGGCACTGCGCGTACCAGTAATTCTTTTGAAGTCGTATTTCTTTTCAGTTACTTGCATAACTGGTTTAAATTACTTCCATATCAACACTACATCTTTTAAGTTGAGAAACTAAGTTCATATAACTGCAGTGAGGACGTTCCTATCCATATTATGTGAAGCTTTTTTTGCTGTCTGCATTATCGCTTACGGGCACTTGGGTAGATAAGAACTGTCTTTTCCCAGTAAAGCACCAGACAAAGCTTTCTGCTTTGCTTTGAAGGAGTGCAAGATTTCAGTAATGATGGTGCGGTTGGAATTACTTAGTTCTAACCTGGATTATGCAGGTTCTGTGTATTTTTTCTTAGTAAACCCAAAGATACAAATACATTGTATGCAGTTGTGTTAAGATTTCTTATTTGTGTTAACCATGTGAGCTGATGCTTTAATTCTGGTCTGGGGTTTAAGATATTCCTTCCTTCCTTCCTTTGTTTGAAATCTATAAGGAATGTTAATGAGATAGATTTTAATTGTTTTTCTGTAAGCAAAAAAAAAAAAGAGACTATAGCAAAGCAACTTCTATTGATCTGCGAGCTTGCAATAATTGATTGTCATTGTATGATCTGACTTTATAGTGAAAAGGACTGTACACCCAATGTGCCTAAAATTTTTAGTAGCCCCTAAATTTGTATTGGTGTTTATGGAATCAGCTAAAAAGGGTATGTCGATTGAACCAAATAAATACTTCTACGGTAAACAGAAATATTGATATCTTTTGGTCAAGCAAATGTAAAAAACATTTTTATTTGATTAAAGAATGCAAACATTGACCCATGTGTGGTTGTTAGTAGACAGTCTAATACCCTTAAAGACCAATTTAGCTTGTTTTGTAATAACCATTTTAATAACCCTTTTAAAAAAATTGTTTGCAGATGTAAATTTGTAAACTTGGCAAGCTATGAAATATATAATTAAGCAATTTAGAATAAAGTTAGTATAGCTGAACAAGCAATACTAACACTAAACAATTTTTAAAAAATATATAATAGTACCTATATACTCGTATAAACCAGTTTTTCAGGCTGAAAAATCAGCCTGAAAACTCGGACTCGTTTATACTCGAGTCAAAAGCTTACCTGAGCATTCCCGGCAGCCGCACGATCTTTCTCTCTACTGGCGCGCCGGCCTGACGTCACTGCCCGGCGCCGGGCATGACGTCAGCGGCGCGCCAGTACAGGAATGGGCGCGCGGCTGCCGGAATGCAGAGCAAGTTTACCGGTACCTGGCACACAGTCTGCTCCCAGTAAGAGAAACTTACCAGCCTTACACAGGAAGCCCTTCAGGTACAAACTGAAATCTATCTAATCTCTGCCATTCTATCTATCTTCCTCTACCATTCTATCTACTATCTAATCTCTACCATTCTATCTATCTAATCTCTACCATTCTATCTATCTATCTAATTTCTGCTATTCTATCTATCTATCCTCTACCATTCTATCTATCTATCTATCTATCTAATTTCGGCTATTCTATTATCTATAAATCTATCCTCTACCATTCTATCTATCATCTAATATCTGCTATTCTATCTATCTATCCTCTACCATTCATCTATCTATCTATCTTGAATGCCACCCTCACTTGGCATTGAAGATTTTGGAAACTACAACTCCCAGCTAATAAAGCATGCGGGAGTTGTAGTTTCCAAACATCTTGAATGCCAAGTTTCTACCCTCGGTTTATACTCGAGTCAACAACTTTTATTAGGATTTTTAGCTGAAATTGGGTACCTCGGTTTATACTCGGGTCGGTTTAATACTCGAGTATATACGGTAAGATGTGGACTAAAATATGGGCCATTAAATTATGGGTAAGATAGTTACAGAGGATTTCGATAAAGAAAGTCTTCTCTGTATACACTTAAAAACATCCAAGTACAGATAGCATAGAGTATCCAATATTATAAATTGCTAACCTGCGTCCGTTGTGTGCCCTGATAGTTCATCGCGCATCCCAATCTGTGTGCACCCTGCGGCTGTGCAGTTGCAGAATGCCGGGCACACACCCGTTTCTTCTTCTGTCTGTGTGCCATGATGGCCATGTGGTGCGCACAGCAACTTGTCCATGCAAGTGTGTACTTGCAATTGGCACACAAAATGGCATTTCATATTTACAGGCAGTGTGTACTGTTCATTGGGGGCATTTTTATTTACAGGCAGTTGTGTACTGTTCATTGGGGCATTTTATATTTACGTCAGTTGTACTCTTCATTGGGGGCATTTTTATTTTACGGGCAGTGTGTACTGTTTCATTGGAGGGCATTTTATATTTCCTGTCAGTGTGTACTGTTCATTGGGGGCATTTTATATTTACAGGTCAGTGTGTACTGTTCATTGGGGGCATTTTATATTTACAGGTCAGTGTGTACGTTCATTGGGGGAATTTTATATTTACAGGTCAGTGTGTACTGTTCATTGGGGGCATTTTATATTTACGGTCAGTGTGTACTGTTTCATTGGGGCATTTATATTTACAGGTCAGTGTGTACTGTTCATTGGGGGCATTTTATATTTACAGGTCAGTGTGTACTGTTCATTGGGGGGGATTTTTATATTACACGGCAGTGTGTGCTGTTCATTGGAGGGCATTTTATATTTACAGTCAGTGTGTACTGTTCATTGAGGGCATTTTATATTTACAGGTCAGTGTGTACTGTTCATTGGGGCATTTATATTTACAGGTCTGTGTACTGTTCATTGGGGGGCATTTTTAATATTTACAGGTCAGTGTGTGTACTGTTCCATATGGGGGGGGATTTTATATTTGACCGGCAGTGTGTACTGTTCATTGGGGGGATTTTATATTTACAGGTCAGTGTGTACTGTTCATGTGGGGGGGATTTTATATTACAGGGCAGTGTGTACTGTTCATTGGGGGGCATTTTATATTTACTGGTCAGTGTGTACTGTTCATTGGGGGCATTTTACATTTGCTTTTCAGTGTGTGATTCGTGAGTTGGAGCATGTCTAGAAACCTGTTAATTTAACAGGCTTTATGACTAGTGGTATCAAAATGGTATAAAGGATGCAGTCGCACTTTGGTTGACTAAGTATGGTTCAAAAACAACTAAATAAGGTTAGTCAATACCTTTCTCCGTACTGGATAATATATCTCGGGTCCTTAGGTACGTTCACACTAGAAATGGACCACAGCAGACAGTCCGTTTATAGCTATATTTTTAATCAAGACGTGTCCGTTTCCGGACAGAAATGCATTCAGCAGCACTTTTCTTTAACACTCTGAGTCAATCCGATTCGTTTAAAAAAAAAAAAAACGGGCTGCATTGTGCGTTTCTGTCCAGAAATGGACAACAGCCGATCTAGTGTGAACGAAGCCTTGGGGAACTAAGTTTAGTTTTATCCAGGCCAGTTGTTTCTTATTTTCTTATGTAATTCCAATATTTAAAAAACAAATTCTTTCACAGCCGGGTAAATACAGACCTGTGCTTTTACTTGTCCATTGGTGAGGGAAGATACTGGAAAGTTTGATACAGGAACCCTCTTGTTTCAAGGACTGACTGTATAAGTAGTATCGTATTAGTATAATCCGACCCTAGAATAAACAGAGGTACCTTTTTTTTTAACTCAAAAAAGTCAAAATTATTGACTTGAGTATAAACCGGGGGTAGAAAATATTATTAACAGTAATGTTCAATATATGGTACCATAAAAATAGCAGAATGAAGTAACCAACTTTTCCATAGCACTGCAGATGTTTGTAAACTACAACTTTGGTTGCTGGGAGTTGTAGTTTCTAAACACCTGGAGTGGCAAGGTAATTTGGCCCACGTAATAATAAAATGCAATTTCACAACATAATTAAATGCCTTTATTCACAGTTCAAACAAAACTTTGTTGACCATTCAACTTTGCAGAAGATTTCCAATTGTTACAAGGGGTTTTAAATAGATTGTCACATTGGGCTGCTATGTGGCAGATGAGATTCAATGTTGATAAATATAAGGTGATGCATTTTGGACTTAAAAATCCTTGTGCTGCTTATACTCTGTTCTTACAATAACCCATACACCCCTCACTGATCAATAACTCCTTGTGCCATCCATCTTGAGCCTATTTCAGCCTGAAATGTGTTCCAGATAATGCCTCATCTGAACTTTTCCCAATATGTCTGATCTGTGTTTGTTCGATAAACCACCAGGCAGTCAATCAGAGGCCACACATTAGCCAAGCAGCCTGTTTTGTTCTATGATGAAGACCGCCAAAGGCGCCCAGACATGGTTTAGTGATCTGGTTTCAATTCGTAGGGAAGCACACTCAAATAGAATATAATAACAAAAGTTCCATTTATTAAGTGCTCAACATACAAGCCAGGTACACAACGTTTCGGGGGTCCAACCCCCCGAAAACTGTACATGCTTGTAGTTGAGCACTAATAAATGGAACTTTTGTTATATTCTATTTGAGTGTGCTTCCCTACGAATTGAAATTGGATTGATACTTACTTGACGTGGCACAGGCTACAGGGAGGCACCTCATAACTGATTAAATGGGGGAAATTGGGAAGTACCTGGGGAAAACATTGACAGTTGAGATGTGGGATATTATGCAGGTGAGGCTGAGGCTAGTCACATGATTACAAGCTGGTCACAATGGCTGAAAGAGGAAGTGATCAAGCAGGAAATAGTATTGCTGAACCTTTCCAGCAATAGCTTCTCACAAATTTGTCTAGAGATGTGATTTACGTTTTATTTTGAAGGTATGATTGAAGTATTTTTATATAATTCTTACTAGTTTGGAAGAATTCGAGACCACAGTTACCTTTAACAATTACATGTTACAGTTACCTTAACATTTACATTTTGTTCCCCTTTAAGAGTCATAGCTTATAAAATAAGCACGTAAATACACTGGCGTACTAATTATGCGTTTTTGTGTTATTGATTAATGTGGGGGACCATACCTGCCCCTTTGGTGATAACGACATCTGTAGCTTTTGAGTGAAAGACGGCGCTAGCTAACTGCAGTGACATGCTCTGAATGGAAATCCCAGAGAAAGCCATTCCTGTTTGATATTCCAGGGTAGATTACAGTAAATGGATAGAACATGGTTACAGGTCATCAAACTTCAAAAGATTGTTACAGGCACCATTCATTCAGCTGGACTAGAGGCTTTTCTGTGAACAGGACCTCCGTGTGGGTGTCATTTACTGACAGTCGTACACTGTGTGGTTTGGAGGAAACATCTAAGGTTTTGCATCTGTGCCTCCTAATTCTGAATATGGAATGTTCTTGGGAGGACCATCATTTCATGGCCACTACCCTGTGATTTCTGCTCTGTATTGTTAGATCTAATTGAGCACTACTTAGAAGGTTTGCGTATTTTGTGGCTTGAGGTTTGAAAAGGTGGGTGTATTTATATCGAAGCGGCCTCATTTAGCTTCCTGTGAGCTTTAAAGTATTGCTTGTTTTTTTTTAAAGGGCAAGTCCAGTCTCTAAAAACATAGTTTGAAAAAAAAGGTCCTTTAAAAATAAGTTTAAAAAGGAAATTCAGTGCAAATACATATGCTTTTCAGAAAAAAGAGCAGTATTTTCCCATTCTAATGCCTTAACCTGCCCATTCAGCATTGTCTGTGTATAAATAAATGTAACCGAAATACTGACTTCCTGTATGCAGGACCCCTAGTAGAGACTGTTATGGTCTTGCCCTTGACCCAGCGCCTGGGTGGATTCAGTTGCTCAGTAGAGATCTGAGCATGTTTGACCCATCCAACAGCCAATCAGTAGAAATTACTGTTAGGAACATTCCAAGGAAGTGGTGCATCCTGGGAAGAAGGACCATTAGAACCTGAAATGTCAGCTCACTAATGTCAACAACAGGGAACAGCAAGGGGGTATAAATTCAACTGATTTTTCAAAATGGGAGAGAATATGTAGAATAACTAATAAGGCATTGCACAAACTAACAATTTAACAAATATTTATCATTTCCACTGAACTGTCCCTTTAAAGCTCTTACCCTGACGTCTGTGATATCTGTGTAACTGCCATTCCTGTTTAGTTCCCCATTTTCACTGACTAGGAGGGGAATGACATCACCACAAGCACATTCCCCTCCTCCTCTGTTTCGAGCCTGTTACAAGAAAAACTATCGGGGAGATTTAATATAGGCGGCCGCGTTACTTACCTTAGCCCGATCCCGCGATACAATACCTGACATAAACGAGATTACGTCAGGTATTACATCGCGGGATCGGTCTAAGGTAAGAGTGTGGGTTTAACGGCTCCCACACACTAGTGTTAAGTTTTGCGCTACCAGGTAGCGCAAAACCTAACGCTTTGGGTTTTGGATCAATAGCACGGCGCTATTTCCAAAAACATTTGGAAATGGCGCTGTGCTCTAAAATCAGTCTAAAACCCACGTTAACCCCAAATTTCTTCGGGTTAACGTGGGTTTTAGACGAAAAAGCCCTATATTGAATCTCCCCCTATGTGCGCTCACTGCAGATAAGGAACTCCCCCCTCCTTTCCAGGAAGAGCAGGGAACTTTCAGCCAATCGGGTGGCTTAAATTGGCAGCCAATCAGCATGCTCCATTTTCGGGACTTACAGAAAAACTCCACCGCACACAGTGCATCCAGTAATCTGCTAGAATATGTGGTTTGTGGCTGCATCTTGCCTCATACATGTGGATTGTGATTTAAACAACCGGTATATGTTCTAAAAGTCATTTGTCATGGCTGATTGGACTGTGTGTGACATGCAGGTTCAAGAGAATGATTGATAGGAGGAGAAAGGGGGGGGGGAAGCAGGTAACTGGAGATAGAACTTGCACTTAAAATCTTTTTTTTTTTTTTCTTCCCTGCCCTTTAGGGTCAGTAAAGTAGGCAAGACTGTAACGGTCATTTGTACCAATACGTACTGCCCACTGTCAAGGTGGTTAATCATCAACATTTGTAAGTTTTTACTGTAAGTGCTGAATATGATCAGCTCAGTACCCAGTGTTGTATTGGTTAAAAGAGAATGGAAAGGCTATAAATGAATCAATAGTCTCTTTCTGTATGATGACTATTGCTAAAATCTTTCCACAAAGCAGATCTAATTGATTCTTTTTGGTAACAATTAGTTGGTTGTTATGTTTAAAGGGAAAGTTCATAGATATTATTTATATGCTTTCGAGTATTTTATTATTCCACTAATCATCCAGCAATTTCTGTGTGAATAAATGCTTCCACTTCTAATAGTGTCCATGGTAGTCTCCCTGGGTTGATTCAATTGCTCAGTAGAGATCTGAGCATGTTTGACCCACCCAACAGCCAGCCAGTAGTAATTATTGTTACGGCATTCTGAGGAAGTGGTGCATCCTGGGAACAAGAACTTGAAATGGCAGCTCACTACTGATCACAGAAAAGAATAACAAAACATATGACAAACCGGTGAATATTCAGTTATTTACCAGTAACACCAGCTGCTATTTTACCAGTTTATTGCATGCATTTGTAACCATATATTTAATCCTAAATTTTCCATTATTAAAGATATCTGCCTAGTCCCTCTGCTCAATGAGCTTTTTTATAAGCTTGAGCATGTGCAGAGGAGGCAGCAGGGTAAGTGGCAGTCACAGCCTTCATTGACTGAAGGAAATAATTATCCTTTAGGCCAAGGCCACAGTGAGCGTGTGTGTTGAGCATATGATTGGTGCCCTCGTGAGCTGCAATTCCTGTCATTTTTGGGTGATCGCATGTGGTCCAATCATCAGAGCACAACGGCTTCCATCGCACCTAGTGTGGCCTGTCCAATTGCCCAACACTAGCGCACGCTTTTTAACATGCGATTGGATCGTGTGTCAAAACACGGTGTGGCCTAGCCCTAAATATCTGGTTACTAATTCATCTAATAATGTGCTGAATATGTTTGTTGGGTTTGGGGGCAGGAAATGGACATGTGACAGGTATTTTATTTTAAGGGTTGACGTGCTCTTAAGAGGATTAAAAATAAAGGTTTTTTTTATTACTTATGAAAAGTAACAGAGCTTTGGCACAGCCTTTGCCTTCCTTTGATACCTTCCTAATAGAAAAAAAAAAAAAAATTTGGGGGGTTGGCATCAAATTTGCTGTTGGCAGTATACGTAATATTTTATTAATACCACCCCATGTGTATTGCCAGTTAGGAGTCATTTGTTGTTCACATGTTTACTGTATTGTAGAATTCTATATAACTAAAGGTGGCCATACACTCGGGGAACGTCGGGATTTACCCATTATCGCCAGTATGTAGGGGCTCTTCCTGACCGATCGTAATGCAGACGAATGAGTGCAGACATTACAGTCTGTCGGGAACGGCGGAAAATTTCTAAACATACTGGTGTTGGAGCTGGAGGATGGTACAAATCCAAAGTATTTTGGCCAAATGCATTTTATTTCCAATATAGTGTGACAAATAAAGGGCTAAAGTTTAGTAACCTTTGTGTCCTAGAAATTATACCCCTAGGATTTTGTTTTTAAACTATTTGGTTGCAACTAAAATCTCCACGTGGCTTAATGTTTATAATTGGACCACAGTGGGTTTAAGCCAACCACTTTTTCAGATGCTTCTTCTGTGTTAATTTCCTTATGTTTCTCCTTTTCGTTTGTTAGGCCATTGGCTTTCCATGTAATACCACCATTTGAATAATTTATTGTCTTTGAATTGTCAATTCATTGACTAACCTATTTTTAAATCTAATTGACAGAAAGCCAGGTGAAGTCTATGCACTGAAATGCTCTCCATTGTAAAGTATGTAGTTTTCTTATGTAACATTTAAACATGCTTAACTTGGCTTTATTTCTTCATCATTTGCTTAAAGGGCATGTCCACCCCCAAAACTATAATCCCCCCAACTACTGGCCCCATCATGTAGTGTAGTTTAATCCTTACCTCACATCCCAGCTCCATAAGGTTCTCCTGTAGTCCCCCCCCAAAGTCCCAAAAACTGCCCAACCAGGAGGATAGGAGAGTCCATATAGGACACTGCCTCCTACCTGGCCTCCGGGAGAAGTTTGGCATGCGTACTGCAGCCCTTCTCCCCCTCCCTCTCATTATTCCCTCCCCCTAGCTTAAAACCCTTTAGTTATATGATTACCCCTGTCCCCCCAGCCCCAACCGCTATGTTTATTCTTTTAGAAAGCTCCCCAAACTTTTTTTTTCAAACTTTACTTAGGATAAGAGGGGAGGTAAGTAAAGTTTGGGGCACTTTCTAAAAGAATAAATATAGCGGTTGGGGCTGGGGGGACGGGCATTCATATATCAAAAATTAATTTTTAGGGTGGACATACCCTTTAAGTTTCTTAATACTTTTGTGATAATGGCCCAAAAATGGGAACTGTGGTCTCCATACAAGTGCCCTCTGTTAAAAAGAGCACACCCTTACCTCTAAAATGATGCCAGGATCATGCTTCTAGATGCAGTCTATACAGATTTACAGCAGTATAACGTGTGATGCTTCCTGCTTTCACAGTGAGCTGTGACTTCACCAGCAAGGCCCTGGCTTGAGCATGCCCACTCGTATGCATCATAAACCTGGTCTCTAATTACTTAATCATTTTTGAAGCTAGCCAGAAGACTAAATTATTTTTTTTTTTACATCCATGCTCCCTTGAACTGTTTTCTTGTATAATATAAGGGAGCAATGCTAGAGATGGGACCTGTCAGTGGATACAGTGGGGGAGCATGATCGCAGTACGCTTGTTTGCTCCAGTCCTGATGGATTAATTGAAGAACCATTAAAAACCATTCTTAAAACCGAACTTCTGAACCTCCTTTTATATAATGAAATGAAAAAAAGTGTGTACAGTTTCAATTGAAAGACCCTTTAAGCAGGATATACATAGACTATTTAATACACTTTCAGCAACTACCACAAAATGGGCAAATCCATGCAGGTCCATCTGAACGTGTATTCTGGTCCCACAAGAACAACCTTAGAGTGCGTTCCATTCAGTCTACTCAAGCAAAGCACTTGGCATAAATGTAGCATGTCATTTGTGCTTTAAAAAATGAATGCACCTGTGGGGTATTTTAGGGGTCGGTTATATGTAGCCTAATACCCCCCCCCAAAATGCCAAGACCGGGTAGCATCAGTCAGACATGGTACATAGCCAATGACTGTTGCTCAACAAGTTGCCACATCTGACCATGTGCAAGCTCATAAAGAGCCCGTACAGCTTTAAAAAGAGACGGCAACCTTAATAGGAGAGGGCAGAAAACATTAGTCTGAAAATCTTCCATCCGGTAAATATTGCAGTGTTTGGGTTTACGGGGAGGATTATGCTTAGTGTTTATATTCAGTTATGGCCTGTAAGCTGTTTCTTTGTGAGGGTAATTATTTAATTAAAGTAGCTTTACTGCTATAAAATAACACATTCCAAAGCTAAATTCGATATTGTCTTTTCTCTTCAGTGGATTGCAACCCTCTACACCTGCAGCGGAATATGTCCTCCATTTTACCGTTCACGCCTCCAGTTGTCAAGCGTCTTTTAGGATGGAAGAAGTCGGCCAGTGGTACCAGCGGAGCCGGAGTAGGCGAGCAGAATGGACAAGAGGAAAAATGGTGCGAAAAGGCAGTTAAAAGTCTGGTGAAGAAACTGAAGAAAACAGGACAGTTAGACGAGCTTGAGAAAGCCATAACGACACAAAACTGCAACACCAAATGTGTAACAATCCCAAGGTAGAGGCCTACATTAAATGCTTTGTGTTTGGCTTGAATGTAGTTTTAGAATGTTCTACAAATGTTAATGTTCTGTACCAGGGGGTTTCTGTGCTGTTCACAAGGTACCAAGTGCTTGGGATCTATTTTTACATTAACAGTTACATGGATTTTCTTTACAATACTTAAAGGGCATGTCCACCCTTAACACACAAAGATGGTGACTTGTCAGTTATCTGCCCACAACCTCCGCTTCAATTTCTACCAGTTTATTACCGGTACATGCATTTGTAATCCGATAGTTAATGATATCATTAAGAGATGAGCTTTAAATGAGCTTGAGCATGTGCAGAGAAGGCAGCAAGGGAAATAGCAGTCAATCATTGGCTGTGACTTCGGCAGTCACAGCCTTGATTGACTGCATGGGGGGAGGAGCAGTCTTCCTCTGCCAAAATGGAGACGATGTTTATCCTTAAATATCTGGTTAGTAATGCATCTAATAATGTGCTTAATGTATCATTTGGGGTAGGGGCAGGTAACTGATAAATTAACCTGTGTTTTTTTTTAAGGGTAGAGGTTCCCTTTAATCTAATATGGATGTTATACTTTGTTAAACAGATACAAGTTGACCTTCCTAAGGGGTCACTACAGCCATTTTATTTCCTTGGTCAACACATCAGTGGAACAGAAATACTATTTAGATGTCTGGAGCCTTTCTGCTTTTTGTGAATGTACAACCAATTATTGGACTTAATGATAAGTCCCTAATCCTTCTACTTTTGTCCCTGGCATTGTGAATGGAATATTCTTTGTGTAGCAAGTTGTTTTGATGTCTTTTATATACAGTAGGATTATATTAAAGTAGTAACTGACAGTTTTCCAGCTCCTGCCCTCCTTCATTAACATGTGTTTTCCAATGTCAGAGATGGGAGAATCAGCCGAGAGTCTGTTAGGCTGGGTACACACTAGCCATTATTTTCGTCCGACCGACCAATTCACGGCACTTTCCGTCGATTGGCCTAAAATATCAGCTGGTGTGGGCCAGGCGCCCGCGACCGACTTCGTTCATCCGGATTGGACGACCGAACGATCGTGCGTGTCGAAAAATTCTGATCGATTGTGCGGTTCCCTATCGATCATTCTCAAATTCGGCCGCGGTCCCTCCGTGTGTACCCAGCCTTACTGCGTGAGTGTAATTCTCCTGTAACACTGCTGTTCTACATGATTTCCACTGTAAGCAGAAAGACATAGTGGTGATAAATTTGGGGTATATAAAATGTTACTGGCAGCTATGGTCTGGCAGAGTTTAAAGAGGTTTTTGTTGTTGTTAATTTTGCTTTGAAAAAATGTAATTTCAAGTTTAAAACCAGACAATTGTAACCATGGGGAGTTTCCCAGGATTTATGGATTTTTCGTATTTTGACTTTTATTGCTTTCTGTATATATTTTGTATTTTTATGGCAAACTATTGGTGCATGTGGGCTCTGATTGGTCAAAATGTTTTAAAAAAATGACCTGCCTAACTAGTTCTACCACTCCTACACTTGTGCAAAGGTGTTAATTTTCAGAAATATTTTCCCATTGTGTTCGGTTTTAAAATCATAGCTGCACATTGCTACATGTTTAATGTAGGGTTACAATTTAAAGGGCAATTATAGTGTCAAAAGTCTGGACTTTTCAGGTGTTATAGTTGTACTTTAAAAGAAAGAAAACACTATAAAGTGCTTTTTCGTTGTATCGCCTAGTAGAATAGGAGCCATCAGATCAAGGAGCTCCCTGCCTGTGTAACGTACAGACTGTCATACTCTGTGCTGTGGCACTGGTTACCTTGCACTATAACTCATAGGGAAGAAAAGTTTCTCTGCACTTTCATTTGGTGGAATTTGTAGCATCCTATTTCCTTTGGAGGCATATAATATAATTGGGGGGGGGTCACTCTTTATTTTTTTCCGATGGTCCTTTTTAGTGATCACTATTAAAGGGTATGTCCACCCAAAAATAAACTTTTTATATGTTCTTTATATAATAGCACCAACCTCAAACGCCATGTTCATTTTTCTCAAAATCATTTGCTTTGCCTGATATTTAATGAGATATATATCAGGCTGCACTTCCTCTCCACTTCCACTTTAGATGACCCCGAGCTGCAGCTTAGAAAAAATTCTTGCCTGTGTTTGTGTGTGTCTCTCTCTATCTCTCTCTCTGGGCTGGCTGGCTGCAGCTGTTGATCCTGGATTTCTTCAGTACACATAACTTTACAGCTGTGATTGGTTGAGAGGGAAAAGAGGGAGGGATCCAGGAGTCAGATCATTACTGATGCAACTTCCTCTGTTCTCACTGCTGGATGCTAACAGACATGCTCAAGAACATGAAAAGAACAGAGACAAGGTAATGTAACCTGTCTCTGTTCATCGCTGTATTGGTCCATGCTGCAGGATTAAGCCAGCTACAAAGGTCTGTAACTTTTGAACCACTGGACCGATTTACATGCTGTAAAGTTTGTTTTGGAGCACTTATTTGGGCCAAATAAATATAAAAATTTAGTTTTGGGGGTGGACTTGCCCTTTAAGGATGACTGATTAAGCAGTGATCCCTAGATGGTCTCCCTAGCTTCTTCCTTTTGGGTGATGATACATTAACCGTAACACGCAAGGGGCAGAGCAGACATTGTCTTCCTGTCGGCACCGCCCTCTCCTGGTTCATGTGTAACTAGCAGAAATTCCCTCCACCGTATTACTGCTTGTTTAAAAATAGCATTCCCATTCTCCAGGTACAATGCCATTATCCCAATGCAACTAGAAATGTTATTTCTGGTGACTGTGCGGGTTATTCCTTATTTCTAGATTTACAAGATCAGGGCCCCAGCAGGTGTTAAATATTGGGCTCAATTTTGATGCAAAACAGGTCTTCATTTTCAGCAGAAATGCAGCTAAACTGACTCTCAATTTGTGCAGCTTTTCTGTCCGTTTGTGATGCTGAAGCTCGGTGAATGACCCTCTATATTTATGTGTCTTGGTTTTTATAGAACTTGCTACCCAGGAATTTAGATTTCACTAATAATTTGTCCACCCTGGGCTGACAGACATTCTTGCAGATATAATCTTTGTATCATGGTATAGGTATAGAATGTTTGCATCAAGTTCTACACTGAACTTATTTGACCACTGCTTTATGACAGGAGTGACGCACCTTGACCTAAAATAAGATCCCATGTGGACAAAACTAGTGTTAAGGATGATGGCTTTACAATGCTCCTAACAGCTTACAATGTTAAAGGACTCTCCTTTTTCCTGCTGCATACCTGAATAGTACCCAGGTTGATTACCAAAACAGCAAAGTCCTTACCCCTGGATACGTCACTGATCAGGTGGAATACATGCCGTTTCCCTTTGCCCTTATGTCAGTGACAGTCTGCGATGTAGCCAGTGGGAAGACACAGTTCTTTGTAGTGCATGTCTTCCCATTGGCTACATAACTGACAGCAGAGACATGGAGGAAGGGGGCTGGTACGTAAAGGGAAACTTCCTGTAAGTATAACAGTCTATTGGTAAAGTACCCAGGGTGAGTCTGTTGTATTCAATTAGATCAACTGGACTTGAAGTTTAGTTCTTGAAGACGTTTCGCTAGTCATCCGACTGGCTTTCTTAATTCAGAATGACTTGTACAAGAATCTGTGGCATTATGTACCCTGGAAAATCCCAATTAGCTAATCACAGCCAGGTGCTAAGGGCGTGATTGGATAGTGGCTAAGAGGTGTTACAGGAACGCCCAGAGTAAGGTGTCAAAACAGCATTGTACATGGCAGACAGTTAGTGTCGAACCCCTCCCCACCTCTATTTAGGCTTGGTTTCTTTATTTTTACATAAATGGCCTCCTTAACACCTCTCTTGAACCAGTCACGTTCCTTTGCCAATATGTTAACATTACAATCTTCAAAGGTATGTCCTTTATTCTTAAGATGCAGGTACACGGCTGAGTCCTGACCCGAGGAATTGGCTCTTCTGTGCTGGGCCATACGTTGATGCAGTTGCTGTTTGGCCTCCCCCACATACAAATCAGAGCATTCTTCACTGCACTGCACTGCGTATATGATGTCCCTCTTCACTGCACTGCGTATATGATGTCCCTTATCTTGTGTTTCAGGGTGTTGGGTCTTTCGGATGTACCAATTGCTGCCTCAGTGTGTTGTTCGGTTTAAAGGGCATCTTTAGTGGGAAAATGAACTTTTTTTTCTTTCTTTCCATGTGTTCTATAATTCCCCACAACCCCCAGAGTGTCATCACTTTGTTCAGATTCCCTCTCTGTCCTGAGATACACCAGTTAGAAGAATACGTGATTGCATTCCTCTACTCCTACTTGGACTGTCAATCAAATCCCTGTGACATGATCCCCTCTCCCTGCTCTGTAATAAACAGAGAGATAACAGCATTAGCAGGGGGAGAAAGGTAGCTTTGATGTTAGATATAAGGCTGCACTTGACCCCCCTTCTTAATAGCTTTCACTGATTGATGATGGGTCACAAAGTGAGAGATCGTAAACTGTACTGATCTCCTTCTTCCGTGTCTCCAGGACAGCTTACTTTCTATTGGCCACTGTGCGTGGGTGTGTTTTTCAGGATGTTGAACTTTTAACTCCTACTGCACATAAAAAGCTTGTCGGTTAGCCGGAGCTGAGACATGGAGGAGGTAACAGAGGGGAGGGAGAAGGGGGGAATGCTGCACATAGATCTGACACCGTGGTTAAACAGAGTCAGTGACAGATATAGGATTAAGGCAGCACAGAGTACATGAATTTAACTTTGCAAAGGGGCAATGTGTTTTTTTCACTATAGATGCCCTTTAAAGCAGACAGGGATATGGTGTTTTTTGAAAATTCTTCTTAATTTCTCGGAGACCCCTGCTACATATAGGATAACCATGTTCTTTCTCCTGTCATGCTTTTCCTCTTCACTGTTGGTATTCGTGTTCTTTTCTTTCCTTCTACTTCTTTTGACAAAGGCCCAGTCTGGATATCCACAAGTTTTAAGGGCTCCTCTGAGATGTTTCATTTCTTTAGCCTTCGCCTTTGTGCTAGTGGGCGAACCCTGGGTGTTCTTATAACACCTCTTAGCCACTATCCAATCACGCTCTTAACACCAGGCTGTGATATGCTAATTGGGATTTTCCAGAGTACGTAAAGTTCAGTTGATCTAATTGAATACAACAGATATACCATGACCTGGATGAATGAATATTACAGATATACCAAGGCCTGGATGAATGAATATTACAGATATACCGTGACCTGGATGAATGAATATTACAGATATACCATGACCTGGATGAATGAATATTACAGATATACCGTGACTTGGATGAATGAATATTAGATATACCGTGACTTGGATGAATGAATATTACAGATATACCGTGACCTGGATGAATGAATATTTCAGATATACCGTGACCTGGATGAATGAATATTTCAGATATACCGTGACCTGGATGAATGAATATTTCAGATAGACCGTGACCTGGATGAATGAATATTTCAGATAGACCATGACCTGGATGAATGAATATTACAGATAGACCATGACCTGGATGAATGAATATTACAGATAGACCATGACCTGGATGAATGAGAACCTTCACAAGCTTACCCAGGGTGAGGACCTAAACCGCTAAGTCCTCATAGGTAGGTAGAAGTAGAAGAAGAGGAGCAAGGGGGAGGTGAGTATATTTGATCTTTACACAACCCAGTTTGTCATTATGACATGCTTGCATAGGAGGAAATACAACCTACAACTTGCGTAGCTGAGCTGCAAGGCCATTGCTTACAACTAATCCATGAACTGGATTGTTTTAATGAAGTGTTGATGATCTGATATCTACAGAACTAATTCTTCTGGTGATAAAGTTTTCCATTAATACTACATGTTTATTCATGTATTATTTATTTTTACATATGGCAAAATCTGCCATCATTTGTCATTGTCTTCTATTGCCACCCTTTACCATACCATTCTGTTACCAAACGCACCTAAATCCCAGGAGCTGGGAAGCCTGTGTGACTAAGAGCTGGTCGTTTGAAATGCAGGAAGTCCAGATACGTCTGGTTTGTAAGAAATACATTTGTATGACTTTGTCTGCTGTGCATTTTTGGAGGTTTTGCTTGGGTAGCCCATGTGCCTAATAATATACCTGGTGACATTGAAATGCTTTTCTAATGATTGCTTAGTCTATGGAACTGGCTACATAACAAAGGCAGATTTGCTCTGTCTAGCCCTAGTAGTTATTTTATGGCTCTCCAGTTATTTGTTACAGTAAGGTATTTCCATTGCTGTTCGATGTAAGGGAAATATCTCCAATTGGCTGAATTAGTGAAAGGGTCAGGATTATACATATTGCAATAACAGGACATTATTATTACGGTACTGTATGGTAACAGATCATATTGGTACATATATGCGTGTATTCAACTCTCCAGTCACTTCTTCACCATTAGGGCTAGGCCATACTAACACGTTTTTTGCACGATTGCGCATGTGATTTTTGTTAAAATGGAATTCGGGGAAAGCAAAAATTCACGCGATTTCCAATGCGTTCGCTTTTTGTGTGCACCATTTTTTTTACACACACGTGCGTTTTTATAAATTACAAAAATGCACAGAGATGGCACACGGAATCGCATGCGCGATTTTGTGCTTTGTAGTGGGGCATCAGCCTTAACGTGTGCCATTGGTTCAGGACAAGTGTAGTAAAAAACAATTTGACAAAAGGTTTTAATAGAGAACTAAACCAAAATTCCAAAATTGTTATACTTAAAGGATAACAATATATAAAAACCATCATCCCCATTACATGTCCATACTTCCAGCAGCTAAAATCACTAAGGGCTAGGCCACACTGCTGCGGTTTTTTTTTTTGCGCTTGCGTTTTTTAAAAATCACTGAAAACGCGGCAACGCAAAAAAAAGTTTTTCAGTGCGTTGCGATTGCGTTCTGCATTTTTAATCGCATGCGTTTTCCTATACTTATTGAAGAAATCGCAAACACAAAAAAAATTGCACATGAAATCGCATGCGATTGCGTTTGCGTTGCAGTGTGGCCTTGCCCTTACTCACATTTACTGCCCTCCCTTAGATATCACACAGCAAAAATGAGTGCTAAAAGCCCGCCTCCTAGACGGCCCAGGGCATGGTTAACATAACACTTGTCATTGGCTGGTGGGAATGTCTGTTACAACCTCTCTCCTTCTCCTCTGCCGGTTAAACAAACTTTAAGGGTGAGGCCACACTACAACGCATCAAGCGTGCACTCTTTCTGTGCGTTAACGCGCGTTATTTTCGCATTTGCACTCGCATTTTTCGCTATCTATAAAGCGAAACCGCAAGCAATTGCGCGAAAAAATGCTCGCCGCAAAACGCGAACGGACGCGCAATCGCATGCGCATCGGAAATCGCAGGAACGTTCGCATTTCCATGTTAGCAAAAATTGCGCTAGTGTGGCCTAACCCTAAAAAAACCTAAAAAAAATGCATTGAGGCAATACAGTTACCCTTTAATATTCTGAAGGCATCCTCCCAAAGACCATTAAACTATAAATGACCACTCCAGTACATGGCAATGTGTAAATGAATTATATCAAGTACTGCATAAGATAACTGTGAGCATGAACCACACCCGGACATTCTCCCCTGCATTAAATGGACTGTAACAGGCGAGAGGCTACTAGTGGGTGGGACCTGCTGTAACACGTTCCTGCAGCAGATTAGGATTAGGCATGTGGGCAAGGTATTCTGCCTTCTAATTCCGTTTAGTTCTGAGACTTTAAGGGCTAAGCCACGCTATACGCGTTTTCACACGCGATCACGTTTGCGTTTTTAAATTAATGGAAATTGCGGGAACGCAAAATGTTCCTGCGATTTCCGAAGCATTGCGTTTGCGATTCCATTTTGTAAGTGCATGCAATCACCATTTTTAATCGCAATCTCATGCACTTCCATAATCGGAATTGGGGGGGTTGCAAACTCACTGCAACACAGGGAATTCGCAATCATATGCGATTACGCTAGAACATCGGTTTGCATTGCAGTGTGGCCTTGCCCTTATTGTGCTTTCAAGTGCATTTCCCAAGAAGATAGTAGCCATGATAGTAGCCATGATAGTAGCCATTCAGGGATGCTGAATGGAATTTCCTAACAAAAGCTTTTTGGATTGTGTTAAATTGTCTCTGGACTTTTTAAAACAAACCTAATTCCTATTACTGTTTTCTAGTTTAGGATCTGTCACTTGCTGTTATACAGTTGTGAGGGTTTATTTTGATACCTTGTGCAAACCAATAAATTATTGAACTAGATTGGTTTTTATGCTACTGTGGGAATTTGGGTTAGAATACTCACAAAGTGTGCCAACTCCTAAGATTAAATTGTAATGAAAAGCTGTTACAATGTCCTATTCCCTAGTCATACTTTGTAAAGTCCTTCATGTAATATAATAATAATACAATGTTACAATGTATAACAAAGTTCCCATGTCCTATTCCTAGTCATATTTGTAAGTCCTTCATGTAATATAATAATAATACAATGTTACATGTCCTATTCCCTAGTCATACATTGTAAAGTCCTTCATGTAATATAATAATAATACAATGTTACAATTCCTATTCCCTAGTCATTCATTGTAACATAATTTTATTTATATGAAGGACTTTACAAAGTATGACTATGGAATAGGATATTGTAACATTGTATTATTATTATACTACATGAAGGACTTTACACTGTATGACTATGGAATAGGACATTGTAACATTGTATTATTATTATATTACATGAAGGACTTTACAATGTATGACTATGGAATAGGACATTGTAACATTGCATTATTATTACCGTATATACTCAAATATAAGTAGACCCAAGTATAAGTCGAGGTACCTTTTTTTACCTAAAAAATTAGTAAAACATGATTGACTTGAGTATAAGCCGAGGGTAGAAAATATGACCACTACTGCCTCCTGATTCTGTATTGTTTTAGTTTCCCTTTATGGATGCAGAATTCCCATACAGTAACAGCCAAATCCAGTATGGTTATTACTGTATGGGACACAGTCCATTTAAGGGCAACTAAACCTCAAAACAATACAGAATCGAAGGCAATCTTTTCAAAAATACATACCATCTCCTGATTCTGTATTGTTTTAATGCATTAGTTGCCCTTTAAATGAATAGGAATCCCCCACACTGACCCCCAATTCCTTGCCACTCAAGATGTTTGGAAACTACAACTCCCAGCATACTTTAGTTGGTGGGAGTTGCAGTTTCCAAACATCTTCAGTGGCAAATACTGCACCTACCTCCCCCCACCCCCAGTGGAGTTAGAGGCATTTACTTTACTTAAACATTTGGAGTCAAAATGTCCCCAAAACGACCCAAGCCAGACAGATTACCACTGAATTCACTAACCTGAACTCCGGCAGCACACTTCCTCACTAACCTGAACTCAGCAGCAGCACGCTTCCTCGGTCTTCCTATTCGTATTGACGTCAGCCACAGCCCAGTGGAATGCGGAAGAAGGAGAAAGCGTGCGGCTGCGGAGTTCAGGTTAGTGACTCGAGTATAAGCCGAGGTGGGATTTTTAGGCTTTTTTTAAAGCCTAAAAACCTCGACTTATACTCGACTATATACGGTATATTACATGAAGGACTTTACAATGTATGACTATGGAATAGGACATTGTAACATTGTATTATTATTATATTACTGAAGACTTTACAATGTATGACTATGGAATAGGACATTGTAACATTGTATTATTATTATATTACATGAAGGACTTTACACTGTATGACTATGGAATAGGACATTGTAACATTGTATTATTATTATATTACATGAAGGGCTTTACAATGTATGACTATGGAATAGGACATTGTAACATTGTATTGTTATTATATTACATGAAGGACTTTACAATGTATGACTATGGAATAGGACTTGTAACATTGTATTATTATTATATTACATGAAGGGCTTTACAATGTATGAGACTATGGAATAGGACATTGTAACATTGTATTATTATTATATTACATGAAGGACTTTACAATGTAGACTTGGATAGGACATTGTAACATTGTATTGTTATTTATACATGAGGACTTTCATGTTGACTATGGAATAGGACATTGTAACATTGTATTATTATTATATTACATGAAGGACTTTACAATGTATGACTATGGAATAGGACATTGTAACATTGTATTATTAATATTACATGAAGGACTTTACAATGTATGACTATGAATAGACATGTACATTGTATTATTATATATTACATGAGGACTTTACAATGTATGACTATGGAAAAGGACATTGTAACATTGTTATTATTTATTAATTACATGAAGGGCTTACAATGTATGACTATGGAATAGGACATTGTAACATTGTATTATTATTATATTACATGAAGGAATTTACAATGTTTACTATGGAATAGGACATTGTATTAATTATTTTACATGAAGGACTTTACAATGTCCTATTCCAGAGCTGGACAAATCACCAAAAATTCTAGGAGCCAGCAACTTCACACTTCGATTCACCTGTGACCCACCCCTACCCATATATAACTCCTCGCCCAATCCCACCCCACAGCCCTGTCCATCCTGCATAAGCCCTGCCCATTACAGAAGACTTACAGACCCAGGACTGGTCGTCATGCAACAATATAGTGTGAATCTGATGAAATTGGTAGTGAAGAATCAAGCTCTGACCTTCTTTAATGTTGCAATACCATTTTATTTTAAACAAACAAAATAAACAAACAAACAAAAAAACAGCTGTCACTAAAAAATGAAGTAAATTGCCGGGTTGTATTTTGTCTACTATCACATTACAGGCTGATGTAGAAATGAACAGCAACTCCTATGCAAAACGTCAAGATCCCAGTCGGATAAGCCGTGCACTTTATGCCTCCTTTCTACATAGACTACACTAGCTATTTCCAAAAAGCTTTAGAAATGGCGTGTCCACTGCTAAATTAGTGAAAAACATACACTAACCTAATAGTACATTGCACTAATCTGTACCAAACATGGCCGATATAGCATCACCCCCCCATGGGTTCATAGGACTTTATTCTTTTCCACCACAAGCACAAAAAAACCTCAGATTGCACTTCAGACCAGACTATACTGCAGACCATTACTACCAGAGAAATTTCCAAACTACAAAGGAAAAAGCAATACCAATGACCTTGTGAATTCTGAGTGCAAGAAAAATAGTGAATGCACATTCAGGTAACTACCTTATATACTCGAGTATAAGTCGAGGTACCTATTTTACCAGAAAAATTAATAAAACTGATTGACTCGAGTATACCGAGGGTAAAATTATCACCACTACTGCCTTCTGATTCAGTATTGTTTTGGGACTTAAGTTGCCCTTTAAATGGACAGCAGAATTTCCATTCATTAATCCAATACAGTAATAGCCAAATCCAGTACCAGTAACCCCCAATTCCTTTGCACTCCAGATGTTTGGAAACTACACTCCCAGCATGCTTTGTTGTCTGGGAATTGTAGTTTCTAAACATGTGGATTAGCAAGGTTCAATATACTTTTAATTAAGCTTACCATCATTTACAGTTCTCCTGACCCCCATATAGTAAAGGGCACTCTGACCCCAATAGTAAAGTGTCACCCGAGAGTGTAGTTTCAAGCTCTCACTTGCATTGAACTAGCATTTTGCCCCAAACCGAGAAGACCCTCAGATTTACAGAATCCAAATGAGCATGACAGTGCTGAGTGAGTCCACAGCCTGACTGCAGAAGGAGTGTAAAGGCAGATCAGCTCCTGTAACTTTCTATGCAGATGAAGGATTTTAACACAGGCGCCACGTACTGGTTACTACCGCAATTGCACAATACTGATTCCCTAGTCATTCAGTTAACATAATATTATTATATTATATGAAGGACTTTAAAGTATGACTATGGAATAGGATATTGTAACCTTGGATTATATTATACTACATGAAGGACTTTACACTGTATGACATATGGAATAGGACATTGTAACATTGTATATTATTATATTACATGAAGGACTTTACAATGTATGACATGGATAGGACATTGTAACATTGCATTATTATTACCGTATATACTCAAATATAAGTAGACCCAAGTATAAGTCGAGGTACCTTTTTTACCTAAAAAATTAGTAAAACATGATTGACTGAGTATAAGCCGAGGGTAGAAAATATGACCACTACTGCCTCCTGGTTCTGTATTGTTTTAGTTTCCCTTTAAATGTATAGCAGAATTCCCATACAGTAACAGCCAAATCAGTATGGTTATACTGTATGGGACGACAGTCCATTTAAGGGCAACTAAAGCCTCAAAACAATACAGAATCAGAAGGAATCTTTTCAAAAATACATACCATTCTCCTGATGTATTGTTTAATGCATGTTGCCTTTAAATGAATAGGAATCCCCACACTGCCCCCAATTCCTTGCCACTCAAGATGTTTGGAAACTACAACTCCCAGCATACTTTAGTTGGTGGGAGTTGCAGTTTCCAAACATCTTCAGTGGCAAATACTGCACCTACCTCCCCCCACCCCCAGTGGAGTAGAGGCATTTACTTTACTTAACATTTGAGTCAAAATGTCCCCAAACGACCAAGCCAGACAGATTACCAATCCTGAATTCACTAACTGAACTCCGGCAGCACACTTCCTCACTAACCTGAACTCAGCAGCAGCACCGCTTCCTCGGTCTTCCCTATTCGTATGACGTCAGCCACAGCCCAGTGGAATGCGGAAGAAGGAGAAAGCGTGCGGCTGCGGAGTTCAGGTTAGTGACTCGAGTATAAGCCGAGGTGGGATTTTTAGGCTTTTTTTAAAGCCTAAAAACCTCGACTTATACTCGACTATATACGGTATATTACATGAGGACTTACAATGTATGACTATGGAATAGGACATTGTAACATTGTATTATTATTATATTACATGAAGGACTTTACAATGTATGACTATGGAATAGGACATGTAACATGTTATATATTATATACATGAAGGAATTTACAATGTATGACTATGGAATAGGAATTGTAACATTGTATTATTATATATTACATGAAGGGCTTTACAATGTATGACTATGGAATAGGACATGTAACATTGTATTATTATATTACATGAAGGACTACAATGTATGACTATGGAAGGACATTGTAACATTGTATTATTATTATATTACATGAAGGACTTTACAGTGTATGACTATGAATAGGGCTTGTAACATTGGATTATTATTTATTACATGAAGGACTTTACAATGTATGACTATGGAATAGGACATTGTAACATGCATTATTTTACCGTATATACTCAAATATAAGTAGACCCAAGTATAAGTCGAGGTACCTTTTTTTACCTAAAAAATTAGTTAAAAACATGATTGACTTGAGTATAAGCCGAGGGTAGAAAATATGACCACCTACTGCCTCCTGATTCGTATTGTTTTAGTTTCCCTTTAAATGTATAGCAGAATTCCCATACAGTAACAGCCAAATCCAGTATGGTTATTACTGTATGGGACGACAGTCCATTTAAAGGGCAACTAAAGCCTCAAAACAATACAGAATCAGAAGGCAATCTTTTCAAAAATACATACCATTCTCCTGATTCTGTATTGTTTTAATGCATTAGTTGCCTTTAAAATGAATAGGAATCCCCCACACTTGACCCCCAATTCCTTGCCACTCAAGATGTTTGGGAACTACAACTCCCAGCATACTTTAGTTGGTGGGAGTTGCAGTTTCAAACATCTTCAGTGGCAAATACTGCACCTACCTCCCCCACACCCCAGTGGAGTAGAGGCATTTACTTTACTTAACATTTGAGTCAAAATGTCCCCAAAACGATCCAAGCCAGACAGACCAATCGAATTCAAACCTAATCCGTGCAGCACACTCCTCACTAACCTGAACTCCGCAGCAGCCACGCTTCCTCGGTCTTCCCTATTCGTATTGACGTCAGCCACAGCCCGGGGAATGCGGAAGAAGGAGAAAGCGTGCGGCTGCGGAGTTAGGTTAGTGACTCGAGTATAAGCCGAGAGTTGGAATTTTAGGCTTTTTTAAGCCTAAAAACCTCGACTATACTGATATATACGGTATATTTACATGAAGGACTACAATGTATGACTATGGAATAGGAATTGTAACATTGTATTATATATATTACATGAAGGACTTTACAATGTATGACTATGGAATAGGACATTGTAACATTGTATTATATATTATATTACATGAAGGAATTATACAAGAGGATGACTAATGGAATAGGATATTGTAACATTGTATTATTATTATATTACATGAAGGCTTTACAATGTATGACTGGAATAGGGACATTGTAACATTGTATTATTTATTATTAATTACATGAAGGAGGCCTTTACAAGTATGACTATGGAGATAGGACATTGTAACATTGTATTATTATTATATTACACATGAAGGATTACAATGTATGGACTAGGAATAGGACATTGTAACATTGTAGTATTTATTATTACATGAAGGGCTTACAATGTATGACTATGGAATAGGACATTGTAACATTGGTTATTAATATTTACATGAAGGGAATGTACCAGCTGGACATATGGAATAGGACATTGTAACATTGTATTATTATTAATTACATGAAGGACTTTAATGTATGACTATGGAATAGGACATTGTAATTGTATTATTCTTATTTCATGAAGGCTTTAATGTATGACTATGGAATAGGACATTGTGTACATGTATTATTATTATTACATTAGAAGGGCTTTACAATGTATGACTATGGAATAGGACATGCTGTGAAAAAAAAAAAAAATGAAGACATTGTATTAGTATATTATATACATGAAGGACTTTACAGTGGTGACTATGGAATAGGACATTGTAACATTGTATTATTTTATATTTACATGAAGGACTTTACAGTGTATGACTATGGAATAGGACATTGTAACATGTATTATTATTATATTACATGAAGGACTTACGAATGGAGCTATGGAAAAGGACATTGAACATTGTATTATTATTATATTACATGAAGGACTTTACAAGGTAGTGATATGGAATAGGACAATTGGTAACATTGTATTATTATTATATTAATGAAGGACTTTACAATGTATGGACTATGAATAGGACATTGAACATTGATTATATTATATTACATGAAGGGTTACAATGTATGACTATGGAAAGGACATTGTAACATATGTATTATTTTATATTACATGAAGGACTTTTTCAGTCGTATGACTTAGGGAATATGGACATGTAACATTGTATTATTATTATTTACATGAAGGACTTTACAGTGTATGGACTAGGAATAGGACATTGTAACATTGTATTATTATTATATTACATGAAGGACTTTACAATGTATGACTATGGAATAGGACATTGTAACATTGTGCATTATATTATATTACATGAAGGGCTTTAAAGTATTACTATGGAATAGGACATTGTAACATTGTATTATTATTATATTACATGAAGGGCTTACAATGTATTTATGACTATGGAATAGGACATTGTAAAATTGATATTATATTATATTACATGAAGGGCTTTACAGTGTATGACTATGGGAAAGGACATTGTAACATTGTATTGTTATTATATTACATGAAGGACACTTACAATGTATGACTATGGAATAGGACATTGTAACATTGATTATTATATATTACATGAAGGGCTTAGTGTATGACTATGGAAAAGGACATTGTAAAATTGTATATATATTATTTACATGAAGGACTTTACAATGTATGACTAGGAAGGAAGGATATGTAACATTGTATTATTATTATATTACATGAAGGAATTTACAATGTATGACTAGGGAATAGGATATTGTAACATTGATTTATTATTATATTCATGAAGGACTTTACAATGTATGACTAGGGAATAGGACATTGTAACATTGTATTATTATTATATTACATGAAAGACTTTACAATGTATGACTAGGGAATAGGATATTGTAACATGGTATTATACATTGTAAAGTCCTTACATGTAATATAATAATGACTATGGAATAGGACATTGTAACATTGTATTATTATTATATTACATGAAGGACTTTACAATGTATGACTATGGAATAGGACATTGTAACATTGTATTATTATTATATTACATGAAGGACTTACAATGTATGACTATGGAAAGGACATTGTGAACATTGTATTATTATTATATTAAGAAGGACTTTTACAATGTCCTATTCCCTAGTCATACATTGTAAAGTCCTTCATGTAATATAATAATAATACAAACAGGTCAGTGTGTACTGTTCATTGGGGGGGATTTTATATTTACAGGGCAGTGTGTACTGTTCATTGGGGGGCATTTTATATTTACTGGTCAGTGTGTACTGTTCATTGGGGGCATTTTACATTTGCTTTTCAGTGTGTGATTCGTGAGTTGGAGCATGTCTAGAACCTGTTAATTTAACAGGCTTTATGACTAGTGGTATCAATAATGGTATAAAGGATGCAGTCGCACTTTGGTTGACTAAGTATGGTTCAAAAACAACTAAATAAGGTTAATGTCAATAACCTTTCTCCTGGACTGGATAAATATATTCTCGGGTCCTTAGGTACGTTCACACTAGAAATGGACCACAGCAGACAGTCCGTTTTTAGCTATATTTTTAATCAAGACGTGTCCGTTTCCGGACAGAAATGCATTCAGCAGCACTTTTCTTTAACACTCTGAGTCAATCCGATTCGTTTAAAAAAAAAAACGGGCTGCATTGTGCGTTTCTGTCCAGAAATGGACAACAGCCGATCTAGTGTGAACGAAGCCTTGGGGAACTAAGTTTAGTTTTATCCAGGCCAGTTGTTTCTTATTTTCTTATGTAATTCCAATATTTAAAAAACAAATTCTTTCACAGCCGGGTAAATACAGACCTGTGCGTTTAACTTCAGTGGTGGGGAAGATACTGGAAAGTTTGATACAGGAACCCTCTTGTTTCAAGGACTGACTGTATAAGTAGTATCGTATTAGTATAATCCGACCCTAGAATAAACAGAGGTACCTTTTTTTTTAACTCAAAAAAGTCAAAATTATTGACTTGAGTATAAACCGGGGGTAGAAAATATTATTAACAGTAATGTTCAATATATGGTACCATAAAAATAGCAGAATGAAGTAACCAACTTTTCCATAGCACTGCAGATGTTTGTAAACTACAACTTTGGTTGCTGGGAGTTGTAGTTTCTAAACACCTGGAGTGGCAAGGTAATTTGGCCCACGTAATAATAAAATGCAATTTCACAACATAATTAAATGCCTTTATTCACAGTTCAAACAAAACTTTGTTGACCATTTAACTTTGCAGAAGATTTCCAATTGTTACAAGGGGTTTTAAATAGATTGTCACATTGGGCTGCTATGTGGCAGATGAGATTCAATGTTGATTCAATGTTGATAAATATAAGGTGATGCATTGGGACTTAAAAATCCTTGTGCTGCTTATACTCTGTTCTTACAATAACCCATACACCCCTCACTGATCAATAACTCCTTGTGCCATCCATCTTGAGCCTATTTCAGCCTGAAATGTGTTCCAGATTGCCTCATCTGAACTTTTCCCAATATGTCTGATCTGTGTTTTCGTCATAAACCACCAGGCAGTCAATCAGAGGCCACACATTAGCCAAGCAGCCTGTTTTGTTCATGATGAAGACCGCCAAAGGCGCCCAGACATGGTTTGTGATCGGTTTCAATTCGTAGGGAAGCACACTCAAATAGAATATATAACAAAAGTTCCATTTATTAAGTGCTCAACATACAAGCCAGGTACACAACGTTTGGGGGTCGGACCCCCGAAACGGTACCTGGCTGATGTGAGCACTTAATAAATGGAACTTTTGTTATATTCTATTTGAGTGTGCTTCCCTACGAATTGAAATTGGATTGATACTTACTTGACGTGGCACAGGCCTACAGGGAGTGCACCTCATAACTGATTAAATGTGGGGAAATTGGGAAGGACCTGGGAAAACATTGACAGTTGAGATGTGGAGTCTATTAATGCAGGCTGAGGCTAGTACATGATTACAAGCTGGTCACATGGCTGAAAGCAGGAAGTGATCAAGCAGGAAATAGTATTGCTGAACCTTTCCAGCAATAGCTTCTCACAAATTTGTCTAGAGATGTGATTTACGTTTTATTTTGAAGTATGATTGAAGTATTTTTATATAATTCTTACTAGTTTGGAAGAATTCGAGACCACAGTTACCTTAACAATTACATGTTACATACCTTTAACATTTACATTTTGTTCCCCTTTAAGAGTCATAGCTTATAAAATAAGCACGTAAATACACTGGCGTACTAATTATGCGTTTTTGTGTTATTGATTAATGTGGGGGACCATACCTGCCCCTTTGGTGATAACGACATCTGTAGCTTTTGAGTGAAAGACGGCGCTAGCTAACTGCAGTGACATGCTCTGAATGGAAATCCCAGAGAAAGCCATTCCTGTTTGATATTCCAGGGTAGATTACAGTAAATGGATAGAACATGGTTACAGGTCATCAAACTTCAAAAGATTGTTACAGGCACCATTCATTCAGCTGGACTAGAGGCTTTTCTGTGAACAGGACCTCCGTGTGGGTGTCATTTACTGACAGTCGTACACTGTGTGGTTTGGGAGGAAACATCTAAGGTTTTGCATCTGTGCTCCTAATTCTGAATATGGAATGTTCTGGGAGGACCATCATTTCATGGCCACTACCCTGTGATTTCTGCTGTATGTTAGATCTAATTGAGCACTACTTAGAAGGTTTGCGTATTTTGTGGCTTGATGGTTTGAAAAGGTGGGTGTATTATATCGAAGCGGCCTCATTTAGCTTCCTGTGAGTTTAAGTATTGCTTGTTTTTTTTTAAAGGGCAAGTCCAGTCTCTAAAAAAATAGTTTGAAAAAAAAGGTCCTTTAAAAATAAGTTTAAAAAGGAAATTCAGTGCAAAACATTGCTTTCAGAAAAAAGAGCGTATTTTCCCATTCTAATGCCTTAACCGCCCATTCAGCATTGTCTGTGTATAATAAATGTAACCGAAATACTGACTTCCTGTATGCAGGACCCCTAGTAGAGACTGTTATGGTCTGCCCTTGACCCAGCGCCTGGGTGGATTCAGTGCTCAGTAGAGATCTGAGCATGTTTGACCCATCCAACAGCCAATCAGTAGGAATTACTGTTAGGAACATTCCAAGGAAGTGGTGCATCCTGGGAAGAAGGACCATAGAACCTGAAATGTCAGCTCACTAATGTCACCAACAGGGAACAGCAAGGGGTATAAATTCAACTGATTTTTCAAAATGGGAGAGAATATGTAGAATAACTAATAAGGCATTGCACAAACTAACAATTTAACAAATATTTTCATTTCCACGAACTGTCCCTTAAAGCTCTTACCCTGACGTCTGTGATATCTGGTAACTGCCATTCCTGTTTAGTTCCCCATTTTCACTGACTAGGAGGGGAATGACATCACCACAAGCACATTCCCCTCCTCCTCTGTTTCGAGCCTGTTACAAGAAAAACTATCGGGGAGATTTAATATAGGCGCCGCGTTATTACCTTAGCCCGATCCGCGATACAATACCTGACATAAACGAGATTACGTCAGTATTACATCGCGGGATCGGTCTAAGGTAAGAGTGTGGGTTTTAACGGCTCCCACACACTAGTGTTAAGTTTTGCGCTACCAGGTAGCGCAAAACCTAACGCTTTGGGTTTTGGATCAATAGCACGGCGCTATTTCAAAAACATTTGGAAATGGCGCTGTGCTCTAAAATCAGTCTAAAACCCACGTTAACCCCAAATTTCTTCGGGTTAACGTGGGTTTTAGACGGAAAAGCCCTATATTGAATCTCCCCCTATGTGCGCTCACTGCAGATAAGGAACTCCCCCCTCCTTTCCAGGAAGAGCAGGGAACTTTCAGCCAATCGGGTGGCTTAAATTGGCAGCCAATCAGCATGCTCCATTTTCGGGACTTACAGAAAACTCCACCGCACACAGTGCATCGCTAATCTGCTAGAATATGTGGTTGTGGTGCATTTGCCTCATACATTGGATTGTGATTTAAACAACCGGTATATGTTCTAAAAGTCATTTGTCATGGCTGATTGGACTGTGTTGACATGCAGGTTCAAGAGAATGATTGATAGGAGGAGAAAGGGGGGGGGAAGCAGGTAACTGGAGATAGAACTTGCACTTAAAATCTTTTTTTTTTTTTTTTTTTTTCCCTACCTTGCATTAGGGTCAGTAAAGTAGGCAAGACTGTAACGGTCATTTGTACCAATACGTACTGCCCACTGTCAAGGTGGTTAATCATCAACATTTGTAAGTTTTACTGTAAGTGCTGAATATGATCAGCTCAGTACCCAGTGTTGTATTGGTTTAAAGAGAATGGAAAGGCTATAAATGAATCAATAGTCTCTTTCTGTATGAGAATATTGCTAAAATCTTTCCACAAGCAGATCTAATTGATTCTTTTGGTAACAATTAGTGGTTGTTATGTTTAAAGGGAAAGTTCATAGATATATTTATATGCTTTGAGTATTTATTTTACTAATATCCAGCAATTTGTGGGAATAAATGCTTCCACTTCTAATAGTGTCCATGGTAGTCTCCCTGGGTTGATTCAATTGCTCAGTAGAGATTGAGCATGTTTGACCCACCCAAAAGCCAGCAGTAGTAATTATTGTTACGGCATTCTGAGGAAGGTGGGCATCCTGGGAACAAGAAGAAATGGAGCTCAACTACTGATCACAGAAAAGAATAACAAAAAATGACAAGGAAGAAAAGAAAAAGCGAGAAGATATGCAGGCAGTAATCCAATATTTAATCCTAAATTTTCCATTATTAAAGATATCTGCCTAGTCCCTCTGCTCAATGAGCTTTTTTATAAGCTTGAGCATGTGCAGAGGAGGCAGCAGGGTAAGTGGCAGTCACCAGCCTTCATTGACTGAAGGAAATAATTATCCTTTAGGCCAAGGCCACAGTGAGCGTGTGTGTTGAGCATATGATTGGTGCCCTCGTGAGCTGCAATTCCTGTCATTTTGGGTGATCGCATGTGGTCCAATCATCGAGCACAACGGCTTCCATCGCACCTAGTGGGCCTGTCCAATTGCCCAACACTAGCGCACGCTTTTTAACATGCGATTGGATCGTGTGTCAAAACACGGTGTGGCCTAGCCCTAAATATCTGGTTACTAATTCATCTAATATGTGCTGATATGTTTGTTGGGTTTGGGGGCAGGAAATGGACATGTGACAGGTATTTTATTTTAAGGGTTGACGTGCTCTTAAGAGGATAAAAATAAAGGTTTTTTTTATTACTTATGAAAGTAACAGAGCTTTGGCACAGCCTTTGCCTTCCTTTGATACCTTCCTAATAGAAAAAAAAAAAAAAATTTGGGGGTTGGCATCAAATTTGCTGTTGGCAGTATACGTAATATTATTAATACCACCCCATGTGTATTGCCAGTTAGGAGTCATTTGTTTTCACATGTTTACTGTATTGTAGAATTCTATATAACTAAAGGTGGCCATACACTGGGGGAACGTCGGGATTTACCCATTATCGCCAGTATGTAGGGGCTCTTCTGACCGATCGTAATGCAGACGAATGAGTGCAGACATTACAGTTTCGGGGAACGGCGGAAAATTTCTAAACATACTGGTTTGGAGCTGGAGGATGGTACAAATCCAAAGTATTTTGGCCAAATGCATTTATTTCCAATATAGTGTGACAAATAAAGGGCTAAAGTTTAGTGACCTTTGGTCCTAGAAATTATACCCCTAGGATTTTGTTTTTAAACTATTTGGTTGCAACTAAAATCTCCACGTGGCTTAATGTTTATAATTGGACCACAGTGGGTTTAAGCCAACCACTTTTTCAGATGCTTCTTCTGTGTTAATTTCTTATGTTTCTCCTTTTCGTTTGTTAGGCCATTGGCTTCCATGTAATACCACCATTGAAATATTATTGTCTTTGAATTGTCAATTCATTGACTAATTTTTAAATCTAATTGACAGAAAGCCAGGTGAAGTCTATGCACTGAAATGCTCTCTTGTTAAGTATGTAGTTTTCTTATGTAACATTTAAACATGCTAACTTGGCTTTATTTCTTCATCATTTGCTTAAAGGGCATGTCCACCCCCAAAACTATAATCCCCCCAACACGGCCCCATCATGTAGTGTAGTTTATCCTTACCTCACATCCCAGCTCCATAAGGTTCTCCTGTAGTCCCCCCCCAAAGTCCCAAAAACTGCCCACCAGGAGGATAGGAGAGTCCCTATAGGACACTGCCTCCTATCTGGCCTCTGGGAAAGTTTGGCATGCGTACGCAGCCTCTCCCCCTCCCTCTCAATTCCCTCCCCCTAGCTTAAAACCCTTTAGTTATATGATTACCCCTGTCCCCCCGCCCACACCGCTAGTTTATTCTTTTAGAAAAGCTCCCCAAACTTTTTTTTTCAAACTTTACTTAGGATAAGAGGGGAGGTAAGTAAAGTTTGGGGCATCTTCTAAAAGAATAAATATAGCGGTTGGGCGGGGGGGACGGGCATTCATATATCAAAAATTAATTTTTAGGGTGGACATACCCTTTAAGTTTCTTAATTATTTGTGATAATGGCCCAAAAATGGGAACTGTGGCTCCATACAAGTGCCCTCTGTTAAAAAGAGCACACCCTTACCTCTAAAATGATGCCAGGATCATGCTTCTAGATGCAGTCTATACAGATTTACAGCAGTATAACGTGTGATGCTTCTGCTTCACAGTGAGCTGTGACTTCACCAGCAAGGCCCTGGCTTGAGCATGCCCACTCGTATGCATCATAAACCTGGTCCTAATTACTTAATCATTTTTGAAGCTAGCCAGAAGACTAAATTATTTTTTTTTTTACAATCCATGCTCCCTTGAACTGTTTTCTTGTATAAAATAAGGGAGCAATGCTAGAGATGGGACCTGTCAGGGATACAGTGGGGGAGCATGATGAGTACGCTTGTTTTGCTCCAGTCGATGGATTAATTGAAGAACCATTAAAAACCATTCTAAAACCGAACTTCTGAACCTCCTTTTATATAAGAAATGAAAAAAGTGTGTACAGTTTTCAATTGAAAGACCCTTTAAGCAGGATATACATAGACTATTTAATACACTTTCAGCAACTACCACAAAATGGGCAAATCCATGGAGGTCCTACTGAACGTGTATTCTGGTCCCACAAGAACAACCTTAGAGTGCGTTCCATTCAGTCTACTCAAGCAAAGCACTGGCATAAATGTAGCATGTCATTTGTGCTTTAAAAAAATGAATGCACCTGTGGGGTATTTTAGGGGTCGGTTATATGTAGCCTAATACCCCCCCCAAAATGCCAAGACCGGGTAGCATCAGTCAGACATGGTACATAGCCAATGACTGTTGCTCACAAGTTGCCACATCTGACCATGTGCAAGCTCATAAAAGCCCGTACAGCTTTAAAAAGAGACGGCAACCTAATAGGAGAGGGCAGAAAACATTAGTCTGAAAATCTTCCATCCGGTAAATATTGCAGTGTTTGTTTACGGGGAGGTGATTGCTTAGTGTTTATATTCAGTTATGGCCTGTAAGCTGTTTCTTTTGAGGGTATTATTTAATTAAAGTGCTTTCTGATAAAATAACACATTCCAAAGCTAAATTCGATATTGGCTTTTCTCTTCAGTGGATTGCAACCCTCTACACCTGCAGCGGAATATGTCCTCCATTTTACCGTCACGCCTCCAGTTGTCAAGCGTCTTTTAGGATGGAAGAAGGCGGCCAGTGGTACCAGCGGAGCCGGAGTAGGCGAGCAGAATGGACAAGAGGAAAAATGGTGCGAAAAGGCAGTTAAAAGTCTGGTGAAGAAACTGAAGAAAAAAAGGACAGTTAGACGAGCTTGAGAAAGCCATAACGACACAAAACTGCAACACCAAATGTGTAACAATCCCAGGTAGAGGCCTACATAATGCTTTGTGTTTGGCTGAATGTAGTTTTAGAAGTTCTACAAATGTTAATGTTCTGTACCAGGGGGTCTGTGCTGTTCACAAGGTACCAAGTGCTTGGGATCTATTTTTACATAACAGTTACATGGATTTTCTTTACAATACTTAAGGGCATGTCCACCCTTAACACCAAAGATGGTGACTTGTCAGTTATCTGCCCACAACCTCCGCTTCAATTTTACCAGTTTATTACCGGTACATGCATTTGTAATCCGATAGTTAATGAATCATTAGAGATGAGCTTTAATGAGCTTGAGCATGTGCAGAGAAGGCAGCAAGGGAAATAGCAGTCAATCATTGGCTGTGACTTCGGCAGTCACAGCCTTGATTGACTGCATGGGGGGAGGAGCAGTCTTCCTCTGCCAAAATGGAGAGATGTTTATCCTTAAATATCTGGTTAGTAATGCATCTAATAATGTGCTTAATGTATCATTTGGGGTAGGGGCAGGTAACTGATAAATTAACCTGTGTTTTTTTTTAGGGTAGAGGTCCCTTTAATCTAATATGGAGTTATACTTTGTTAAACAGATACAAGTTGACCTTCCTAAGGGTCACTACAGCCATTTTATTTCCTTGTCAACACATCAGTGGAACAGAAATACTATTTAGATGTCTGGAGCCTTTCTGCTTTTTGTAATGTACAACCAATTATTGGACTAATGATAAGTCCCTAATCCTTCTACTTTTGTCCCTGGCATTGTGAATGGAATTCTTTGTGTAGCAAGTTGTTTTGATGTTTATATATACAGGTAGGATTATATTAAAGTAGAACTGACAGTTTTCCAGCTCCTGCCCTCCTTCATAACATGTGTTTTCCAATGTCAGAGATGGGAGAATCAGCCGAGGTCTGTTAGGTGGGTACACACTAGCCATTATTTTCGTCCGACCGACCAATTCACGGCATTCCGTCGATTGGCCTAAAATATCAGCTGGTGTGGGCCAGGCGCCCGCGACCGACTTCGTTCATCCGGATTGGACGACGACCGAACGATCGTGCGTGTCGAAAAATTCGATCGATTGTGCGGTTCCCTATCGATCATTCTCAAATCGGCCGCGGTCCCTCCGTGTGTACCCAGCCTTACTGCGTGAGTGTAATTTCCTGTAAACACTGTGTTCTACATGATTTCCACTGTAAGCAGAAAGACATAGTGGTGAAATTTGGGGTATATAAAATGTTACTGGCAGCTATGGTCTGGCAGAGTTAAAGAGGTTTTGTTGTTGTTAATTTTGCTTTGAAAAAATGTAATTTCAAGTTTAAAACCAGACAACAATTGTAACAATGGGGAGTTTCCCAGGATTTATGGATTTTTCGTATTTTGACTTTTATTGCTTTCGTATATATTTTGTATTTTTATGGCAAACTATTGGTGCATGTTGGGCTCTGATTGGTCAAATGTTTTAAAAAAATGACCTGCCTACTAGTTCTACCACTCCTACACTTGTGCAAAGGTGTTAATTTTCAGAAATATTTTCCATTGTGTTCGGTTTTAAAATCATAGCTGCACATGCTACATGTTAATGTAGGGTTACAATTTAAAGGGCAATTATAGTGTCAAAAGTCTGGACTTTTCAGGGTGTAAGTGTACTTTAAAAGAAAGAAAAAACTATAAAGTGCTTTTTCGTTGATCGCCTAGTTAGAATAGGAGCCATCAGATCAGGAGCTCCCTGCCTGTGTAAAGTACAGACTGTAATACTCTGTGCTGTGGCACTGGTTACCTTGCACTATAACTCATAGGGAAGAAAAGTTTCCTGCACTTCATTTGGTGGAATTTGTAGCATCCTATTTCTTTGGAGGCATATAATATAATTGGGGGGGGTCACTCTTTATTTTTTCCGAGGTCCTTTTTAGTGATCACTATTAAAGGGTATGTCCACCCAAAAATAAACTTTTTATATGTTCTTTATAATAGCACCAACCTCAAACGCCATGTTCATTTTTCTCAAAATCATTTGCTTGCCTGATATTTAATGAGATATATATCAGGCTGCACTTCCTCTCCACTTCCACTTTAGATGACCCCGAGCTGCAGCTTAGGAAAAATACTTGCCTGTGTTTGTGTGTGTCTCTCTCTATCTCTCTCTCTGGGCGGCTGGCTGCAGCTGTTGATCCTGGATTTCTTCAGTACACATAATTTTCAGCTGTGATTGGTTGAGAGGGAAAACACAGGATCCAGGGGTCAGACATTACTGATGCAACTTCCTCTGTTCTCACTGCGGATTGCTAACAGACATGCTCAAGAACATGAAAAGACAGAGACAAGGTAATGTAACCTGTCTCTGTTCATCGCGTATTGGTCCATGCTGCAGGATTAAGCCAGCTACAAAGGTCTGTAACTTTTGACCACTGGACCGATTACATGCTGTAAAGTTTTTTTGGAAGCACTTATTTGGGCCAAATAAATATAAAAATTTAGTTTTGGGGGTGGACTTGCCCTTTAAGGATGACTGATTAAGCAGTGATCCCTAGATGGTCTCCTAGCTTCTTCCTTTTGGGTGATGATACATTAACCGTAACACGCAAGGGGCAGAGCAGACATTGTCTTCGGTCGGCACCGCCCTCTCCTGGTCATGTGTAACTAGCAGAAATTCCCTCACCGTATTACTGCTTGTTTAAAAATAGCATTCCCATTCTCCAGGTACAATGCCATTATCCCAATGCAAACTAGAAATGTTATTCTGGTGACTGTGGCGGGTTATTCCTTATTTTAGATTTACAAGATCCGGGCCCCAGCAGGTGTTAAATATTGGGCTCAATTTTGATGCAAAACAGGTCTTCATTTTCAGCAGAAATGCAGCTAAACTGACTCTCAATTTGTGCAGCTTTTCTGTCCGTTTGTGATGCTGAAGCTCGGTGAATGACCCTCTATTTTATGTGTCTTGGTTTTTATAGAAACTTGCTACCCAGGAATTTAGATTTCACTAATAATTTGTCCACCCTGGGCTGACAGACATTCTTGCAGATATAATCTTGTGTATCATGGTATAGGTATAGAATGTTTGCATCAAGTTCTACACTGAACTATTTGACCACTGCTTTATGACAGGAGTGACGCACCTTGACCATAAATAAGATCCATGTGGACAAAACTAGTGTTAAGGATGATGGCTTACAATGTCCTAACAGCTTACAATGTTAAAGGACTCTCCTTTTTCCTGCTGCATACCTGAATAGTACCCAGGTTGATTACCAAAACAGCAAAGTCCTTACCCCTGGATACGTCACTGATCAGGTGGAATACATGCCGTTTCCTTTGCCCTTATGTCAGTGACAGTCTGCGATGTAGCCAGTGGGAAGACACAGTTCTTTGTAGTGCATGTCTTCCCATTGGCTACATAACTGACAGCAGAGACATGGAGGAAGGGGGCTGGTACGTAAAGGGAACTTCCTGTAAGTATAACAGTCTATGGTAAAGTACCCAGGGTGAGTCTGTTGTATTCAATTAGATCAACTGGACTTGAAGTTTAGTTCTTGAAGACGTTTCGCTAGTCATCCGACTGGCTTTCTTAATTCAGAATGGCTTGTACAAGAATCTGTGGCATTATGTAACTGGAAAATCCCAATTAGCTAATCACAAGCCAGGTGGCTAAGGGCGTGATGGATAGTGGGTAAGAGGTGCAGGAACGCCCAGAGTAAGGTGTCAAAACAGCATTGTACATGGCAGACAGTTAGGTCGAACCCCTCCCCACCTCTATTTAGGCTTGGTTTCTTTATTTTTACATAAATGGCCTCCTTAACACCTCTCTTGAACCAGTCACGTTCCTTTGCCAATTGTTAACATTACAATCTTCAAAGGTATGTCCTTTATCTTAAGATGCAGGTAAACGGCTGAGTCCTGACCGAGGAATTGGCTCTTCTGTGCTGGGCCATACGTTGATGCAGTTGCTGTTTGGCCTCCCCCACATACAATCAGAGCATTCTTCACTGCACTGCACTGCGTATATGATTGCCTCTCACTGCATGCGTTATATGTCCTATTTGTGTTTCAGGGTGTGTGGGTCTTTCGGATGTACCAATTGCTGCCTCAGTGTGTGTTCGGTTTAAGGGCATCTTTAGTGGGAAAATGAACTTTTTTTCTTTCTTTCCATGTGTTCATAATTCCCCACAACCCCCAGAGTGTCATCACTTTGTTCAGATTCCCTCTCTGTCCTGAGATACACCAGTTAGAAGAATACAGTGATTGCATTCCTCTACTCCTACTTGGACTGTCAATCAAATCCCTGTGACATGATCCCCTCTCCCTGCTCTGTAATAAACAGAGAGATAACAGCATTAGCAGGGGGAGAAAGGTAGCTTTGATGTTAGATATAAGGCTGCACTGACCCCCCTTCTTAATAGCTTTCACTGATTGATGATGGGTCACAAAGTGAGAGATCGTAAACTGTATGATCTCCTTCTTCCGTGTCTCCAGGACAGCTTACTTTCTATGGCCATGTGCGTGGGTGTGTTTTTCAGGATGTGAACTTTTAACTCCTACTGCACATAAAAAGCTTGTCGGTTAGCCGGAGCTGAGACATGGAGGACGGTAACAGAGGGGAGGGAGAAGGGGGGGGAATGCTGCACATAGATCTGACAACCGTGGTTAAACAGAGTCAGTGACAGATATAGGATTAAGGCAGCACAGAGTACATGAATTTAACTTTGCAAAGGGGCAATGTGTTTTTTCAATATAGATGCCCTTTAAAGCAGACAGGGATATGGTGTTTTTTTGAAATTCTTCTAAATTTCTCGGAGACCCCTGTACATATAGGATAACCATGGTCTTTCTCTGTCATGCTTTTCCTCTTCACTGTTGGGATTCGTGTTCTTTTCTTTCCTTCTACTTCTTTTGACAAAGGCCCAGTCTGGATATCCACAAGTTTTAAGGGCTCCTCTGAGATGTTTCATTTCTTAGCCTTCGCCTTGTGCTAGTGGGCGACCCTGGGTGTTCTTATTAACCTCTTAGCCACTATCCAATCACGCTCTTACACCCAGGCTGTGATATGCTAATTGGGATTTTCCAGAGTACGTAAAGTTCAGTTGATCTAATGAATACAACAGATATACCAGACCTGGATGATGATATTCAGATTACCAAGCCTGGATGAATGAATATTACAGATATACCGTGCCTGGATGAATGAATATTACAGATATACCGTGACTGGATGAATGAATATTACAGATATACCGTGACTTGGATGAATGAATATCAGATATACCGTGACCTGGATGAATGAATATTCAGATATACCGTGACCTGGATGAATGATATTTCAGATATACCGTGACTGGATGAATGAATATTTCAGATATGACCGTGACCATGGATGAATGAATATTTCAGATAGACCATGACTGGATGAATGATATTAAGATAGACCATGACCTGGTGAATGAAATATACAGATAGACCATGACCTGGATGATGAGAACCTTCACAAGTTACCCAGGGTGAGGACCTAAACCGCTAAGTCCTCATAGGTAGGTAGAAGTAGAAGAAGAGGAGGCAAGGGGGAGGTGAGTATATTTGATCTTACACAACCCCGTTTGTCATTATGACATGCTTGCATAGGAGAAAAACAACCTACAACTTGCGTAGCTGGCTGCAAGGCCATTGCTTACAACTAATCCATGAACTGGATTGTTTTAATGAAGTGTGAGATCTGATATCTACAGAACTAATTTCTTTGGTGATAAAGTTTTCCATTAATACACAGTTTATTCATGTATTATTTATTTTTAAATATGGCAAAATCTGCCATCATTTGTCATGTCTTCTATTGCCACCCTTTACCATACCATTCTGTTACCAAACGCACCTAAATCCCAGGAGCTGGGAAGCCTGTGTGACTAAGAGCTGGTTGTCGTTGAAATGCAGGAAGTCCAGATACGTCTGGTTTGTAGAAATACATTTGTATGACTTTGTCTGCTGTGCATTTTTGGAGGTTTTGCTTGGGGTAGCCCATGTGCCTAATAATATACCTGGTGACATTGAAATGCTTTTTAATGATTGCTTAGTCTATGGAACTGGCTACATAACAAAGGCAGATTGCTCTGTTAGCCCTAGTAGTTATTTTATGGCTCTCCAGTTATTTGTTACAGTAAGGTATTTCCATTGCTGTTCGATGAAGGGAAATATCTCCAATTGGCTGAATTAGTGAAAGGGTCAGGTTATACATATTGCAATAACAGGACATTATTATTACGGTACTGTATGGTAACAGATCATATTGGTACATATATGCGTGTATTCAACTCTCCAGTCACTTCTTCACCATTAGGGCTAGGCCATACTAACACGTTTTTGCACGATTGCGCATGTGAATTTTGTTAAAATGGAATCGGGGAAAGCAAAAATTCCGCGGTTTCCAATGCGTTCGCTTTTGTGTGCACCATTTTTTTACACACACGTGCGTTTTTATAAATTACAAAAGCACAGAGATGGCACACAGGAACGCATGCGCGATTTTGTGCTTGTAGTGGGGCATCAGCCTTAACGTGTGCATGGTTCAGGACAGTGTAGTAAAAAACAATTTGACAAAAGGTTTTAATAGAGAACTAAACCAAAATCCAAAATTGTTATACTTAAGGATAACAATATATAAAAACCATCATCCCCATTACATGTCCATACTTCCAGCAGCTAAAATCATAAGGGCTAGGCCACACTGCTGCGGGTTTTTTTTTTGCGCTTGCGTTTTTTAAAAATCATTGAAAACGCGGCAACGCAAAAAAAAGTTTTTCAGTGCGTTGCGATTGCGTTCTGCATTTTTAATCGCATGCGTTTTCCTATACTTATTGAAGAAATCGCAAACACAAAAAAAATTGCACATGAAATCGCATGCGATTGCGTTTGGTTGCAGTGTGGCCTTGCCCCTACTCACATTTACTGCCCTCCCTTAGATATCACACAGCAAAAATGAGTGCTAAAAAAGCCCGCCTCCTAGACGCCCAGGCATGGTTAACATAACACTTGTCATTGGCTGGTGGGAAGTCTGTTACAACCTCTCTCCTTCTCCTCTGCCGGTTTAAACAAACTTTAAGGGTGAGGCCACACTACAACGCATCAAGCGGTGCACTCTTTCTGTGCGTTAACGCGCGTTTTTCGCATTTGCACTCGCATTTTTCGCTATCTAAAAGCGAAACGCAAGCAATTGCTGCGAAAAAATGCTCGCCGCCAAACGCGAACGGACGCGCAATCGCCATGCGCATCGGAAAATCGCAGGAACGTTCGCATTTCCATGTTAGCAAAAAATTGCGCTAGTGTGGCCTAACCCTAAAAAAAACCTAAAAAAATGCATTGAGGCAATACAGTTACCCTTTAATATTCTGAAGCATCCTCCCAAAGACCATTAAACTATAAATGACCACTCCGTACATGGCCAATGTGTAAATGAATTATATCAAGTACTGCATAAGATAACTGTGAGCATGAACACACACCGGACATTCCCTGCATTAAATGGACTGTAACAGGCGAGAGGCACTAGTGGGTGGGACTGCTGTAACACGTTCTGCAGCGATTAGGATTAGGCATGTGGGCAAGGATTTGCCTTCTAATTCCGTTTGTTCTGAGACTTTAAGGGCTAAGCCACGCTATACGCGTTTTCACACGCGATCACGTTTGCGTTTTTAAATTAATGAAATTGCGGAACGCAAAATGTTCCTGCGATTTCCGAAGCATGCGGTTTGCGATTCCATTTTTTTGAAGTGCATGCAATCACCATTTTTAATCGCAATCTCATGCACTTCCTAATCGGAATTGGGGGGGTTGCAAACTCACTGACAACACAGGGAATTCGACTCATATTGCGATTACGCTAGAACATCGGTTGCATTGCAGTGTGGCTTGCCCTTATGTGTGCTTTCAAGTGCATTTCCCCAAGAGATAGTAGCCATGATAGTAGCCATGATAGTAGCCATTCAGGGATGTGAATGGAATTTCCTAACAAAAGCTTTTTGGATTGTGTAAATTGTTCTGGATTTTTAAAACAAACCTAATTCCTATACTGTTTTCTAGTTTAGGATCTGTCACTTGCTGTTATACAGTTGTGAGGGTTATTTGATACTTGTGCAAACCAATAATTATTGAACTAGATTGGTTTTATGCTCTGTGGGAATTGGGTTTAGAATACTCACAAAGTGTGCCAACTCCTAAGATTAAATTGTAATGAAAAGATGTTACAATGTCCTATTCCCTAGTCATACTTTGTAAAGTCCTTCATGTAATATAATAATAATACAATGTTACAATGTCCTATTCCCTAGTCATAATTTGTAAAGTCCTTCATGTAATATAATAATAATACAATGTTACAATGTCCTATTCCCTAGTCATACATTGTAAAGTCCTTCATGTAATATAATAATAATACAATGTTACAATGTCCTATTCCCTAGTCATTCATTTAACATAATATTATTATATTATATGAAGGACTTTACAAAGTATGACTATGGAATAGGATATTGTAACATTGTATTATTATTATACTACATGAAGGACTTTACACTGTATGACTATGGAATAGGACATTGTAACATTGTATTATTATTATATTACATGAAGGACTTTACAATGTATGACTATGGAATGGACTTGTAACATGCATTATTATTACCGTATTACTCAAATATAAGTAGACCCAAGTATAAGTCGAGGTACCTTTTTTACCTAAAAAATTAGTAAAACATGATGACTTGAGTATAAGCCGAGGGTGAAATATGACCACAACTGCTCCTGATTCGTGTATGTTTTAGTTTCCCTTTAAATGGATAGCAGAATTCCCATACAGTAACAGCCAACCAGTAGGTATTACTGTATGGGACGACAGTCCATTTAAAGGGCAACTAAGCCTCAAAACAATACAGATCAGAAGGCAATCTTTTCAACAAAACATACCATTTCCTGATTCTGGTATGGTTTAATGCATTAGTTGCCCTTTAAATGAATAGGAATCCCCCACACTGACCCCAATTCCTTGCCACTCAAGATGTTTGGAAACTACAACTCCAGCATACTTTAGTTGGTGGGAGTTGCAGTTTCCAAACATCTCAGTGGCAAATACTGCACACCTAACCTCCCCCCACCCCCAGTGGAGTAGAGGCATATTACTTTACTTAACATTGGAGTCAAAAAGTCCCAAAACGACCCAAGCCAGACAGATTACCAATCCTGAATTCACAACTGAACTCGGCAGCACACTTCCTCACTAACCTGAACTCAGGCAGCAGCACGGCTTCTCGGTCCTTCCCTATTCGTATTGACGTCAGCCACAGCCCAGTGGAATGCGGAGAAGGAGAAGAAAGAGGAGAAAGCGTGCGGCTGCGGGAGTTCAGGTTAGTGACTCGAGTATAAGCCGAGGTGGGAGTTTTTAGCTTTTTTTAAAGCCTAAAAAACTCGACTGTTTAAACTCGACTATATACGGTTTATATTACATGAAGGACTTTACAAGTATGCTATGGAATAGGGACATTGTAACATTGTATTATTATTATATTACATGGAAGGACTTTACAATGTATGACTAGAATAGGACATTGTAACTGTATTATTATTATATTACATGAAGGACTTACACTGTATGACTATGAATAGGACATTGTACATTGTATTATTATATATTTACTGAAGGGCTCTTACAATGTATGACTATGGAATGGACATTTAACATTGTATTGTTATTATATTACATGAAGGACTTACAATGTATGAATATGGAATAGGACATGTACATTGTATTATTATTTATTACATGAAGGGCTTCTACAATGTAGACTATGGAATAGGACATTGTAACATTGTATTATATATTACATGAAGGACTTTACAATGTATGATATGGAATAGGACATGTGTAACATTGTATTGTTATTATATTAATGAAGGACTTTACAATGTATGACTATGGAATAGGACATTGAACATTGGGATTATTATTATATTACATGAAGGACTTACAAGTATGGACTATGGAATAGGACATTGTAAACATTGTATATTATTATAGAATGAAGGACTTTACCAATGTATGACTATGGAATAGGACATTGTAACATTGTATTATATAGATATTCATGAGGACTTTACAATGTAGACTATGGAAAAGGACCTGGTAACATGTATTATTATTATATTACATGAAGGGCTTTACAATGTATGACTATGGAATAGGACATTGTAACATTGTATTATTATATATTACATGAAGGAATTTACAAGTATTACTATGGAAAGGACATTGTTATTATTATTTTACATGAAGGACTTACAATGTCCTATTCCAGAGCTGGGCAAAATCACCCAAAAAATTCTAGGAGAAGCAACTCACACTTCGATCACTGTGACCCCACCCCTACCCATATTAACTTGCCCAATCCACCCCACAGCCCTGTCCATCCTGCATAAGCCCTGCCCATTACAGAAGACTTACAGACCCAGACTGGCGTCATGCAAAAATATAGTGTGAATCTGATGAAATTGGTAGTGAAGAATCAAGCTCTGACCTCTTTTAATGTTGCATACCATGTTATTTTAAACAAACAAAATAAACAAACAAACAAAAAAACAGTGTCACTAAAAAATGAAAGTAAATTGCCAGGGTTGTATTTTGTCTACTAATCACATACAGGCTGATGTAGAAGATGACACAGCAAAATCCTATGCAAAACGTTCAAGATCCCAGTCGGATAAGCCGTGCATTTAATGCCTCCTTTTCTATAGACACACTATGCTATTTCCAAAAAGCTTTAGAAATGGCGTGTCCAATGCTAAATTAGTGAAAAACATACACTAACCAAAGTACATTGGCACTTATCTGTACCAAACATGGCCGATATAGCATCACCCCCCCATGGGTTATAGGACTTTATTCTTTTCCACCACAGCACAAAAAAAACCTCAGATTGCACTTCAAGCCAGACTATACTGCAGACCATTAACTACCAGAGAATATTTCAAACTACAAAGGAAAAAGCAATACCAATGAGCCTTGTGGAATTCTCTGAGTGCCAGTAAACAAAATAGTGAATGCAACTTCAGGTAACTACCGTATTATTCGAGTATACTCGAGGTACCTATTTTACCAGAAAAAGATAAAACTGAGGACTCGGTATAAGCCGAGGGTAGAAATTATCACCCTACTGCCTTCTGATTCAGTATTGTTTTGGGACTTAAAGTTGCCCTAAATGGACAGCAGGAATTTCACATTGCATTAATCCAATACAGTTAGCCAAATCCAGTACCAGTAACCCCCAGTTCCTTTGCACTCCAGATGTTTGGAACTACAACTCCCAGCATGCTTTGGTTGCTGGGAATTGTAGTTTCTAAACATGTGGATTAGCAAGGTTCAATATACTTTTAATTAAGCTTACCATCATTTACGTTCTCCTGACCCCCATATAGTAGGGCCCTGAGACCCCAATAGTAAAGTGTCACCCGGAGGTTGTAGTTTCAAGCTCTCACTTGGCATTGAACGAGTCATTTGCCCCAAACCGATAAAGACCCATCATTTACAGAGATCCAAATGAGCAGTGACATGGCTGAGTGAGTCCAGCAGCCTGACTGCAGGAAGGATGAAAGGCAGATCACTCCTGTAACTTTCTATGCAGATGAAGGATTTTTAAACACAGCGCCACGTACTGGTTTACTATCCGCAATTGCAACATTTGGATCTAAATTAGGCTTGGCCCGAGTATAACGTAGGTTAGGTTTTTCAGGCTATTTTTAAAGCCTGAAATTCTCAACTTGTATTCGAGTATATACGGTAATCCCATGGTTATACAGCAGCACTGAAACAATAGCTTCACATTACAATTCAAATACCTTAATTTATAACAACATCCCTCAAATGGTCTATAATCCTACAATACGACTCAAAATTCTGCACAATTCAATAAAAAGGTAATATCAACATAACCAAAATCATTGTAGACCCTTTCAAATCACTAAAAACACTTAAATGCAAAAGGCAAAAGAAGTCTTTGGAGGCCAGTTATTCTCAAACTCTACTTCACAACAGAATAGTGGTATTCTTTACAAGGAACCTATCTTGTGATCCTGGTCTGTGTTTATCATGCTCAATAGAACCCTAATGTAAAATATTAAGATACTATAAAGTCAAAGGGTCCCCATAATATATACATTTACAAGGTAACCAGCTAATTCATATGGGCCATGAAAACCAATGTGAATTTACAGGGCTTTTTAAACCCATGGCACCAGGCAATTATAAGGAGTTAGGTTAGCGCAACTTTAACTCCATATAGTGCTGGATGCACTGGTTAGTTATAATGCCACCTTCGCATCCAGCACTCATGCGATAGTTTTAGAGCACTATTTCAATGCTGGCTATGGCCGACGTTAAAATCATGCTGTGGATAAATACCTTTGGGATTTACCCATGTGCACAAGCCCTATATCGTATCGTGTTCATATTTACCGAGAATGATAGTGGCTCTGGATAAATTACCTTTAAGTATCCTTTTAGTTTTAATGGGGAACTGTGGTCTCCAAACCAGTTGATTTTAAATGAAAGGCCAGTTTCCTAACCTTTAAAATGAAGCCATCAACCACCTCTCTACTGGGTTCCACAGCCCAGATATACAGAAATGACTGACACGAGAAGTTAATGGGTGGGCCTGACTTGTGACCACTCCTAAGGCTTCTCCTGCACAGTGCCGCCGGCGAGCACAGCCTCAACTCCCTCATGTGTGAGGGAGAAAGGAAGTCCCTCCTCCTCTCTGCTGTGTGTCCTGACAGAAGAAGGTAAGGGAATCTACAGCCCTTCTCTCCCCCCTAATGTGGAAAGTAAGTCCTTCATATAATATAATAATATATGTTTCCAATGTCCTATTCCCCAGTTTAACAATCATAGTAAAGTCATGCCTCCCAACTGTCACGCATTGGCCGGGACAGTCCTGATTTTGAAGGTAAATCCGCTGTCCCGGTGAACTCACACTAAATCCCGAGTTCTAAGATGTGGCCTGGATTTTTTTGATTCACATGCCAGCATCCAATAGCCTGCTATAAACATTGTAGCCAATCAGCGTCGTAGCTCCGCCCTCATCCTGCAAGCTTGCCCTGAAGCAACGATGGTTCTGAATAGGCCCCTCCCTGCTCCCAACTTGTACCGGTGTGGGCGGGCTTCTCCCTCTTAGAACTTTTGCATGTTCCTCTGGACTTCCATAATGTCTGTACCACCAACTGCAAGTGTATTCCCTAAATTGTTTGTTTCCCCCGCACACCTGCAGATAATGTAGCTGCTGGGTGCTACTCAGGAGACCATAGCCCAGGTCAATTAAATCTCCAGAAAGTATATAATTCAGAGCGCCACCAGTCTTAAACCACCAAACTGTGTTATTAACATGTGACGTTTCGGTGCCCGTGTGGCACCTTCCTCAGACCACAATAATCCAACAAAAGTGCAAGTGCAGTTAAAAATCCATTGGAGATTAACCCCTTAGTAGTATTTTCAATCTAAGAACAATACAAGTAAATTGTACAGTGACCTCTAGTGTACAATAAATATACATATAAACAACAAACCAATTATATATTAACCCAGAAAAAAAAAATTGTCAATGTACGTCCTCAAAAATGTATACATAATTTCAATAAGTGCATATTTTAGCTGTAGGGTTATCCCCTGTGAGGGATATTTTATACAAATAATACATGAAATGTCATTTTCAATTGGTAATATTTTAATATACTTTAAAAAATAAATATTCTGTGAATAAAATATGTGAAATGTGATAAAATACTATAAAAATCCATAAAGAGTAAAACAGCATCGCAATATATATGATACGAGGTCCAACATTGATAAAACCTACAAACACCAAATAGTATAATGTTCATTAACTATCGTTGAGAAACACCTATCCTAAGTTGGTATTTAACCCTTTTGGTTGCAATGCATTTAGTTTTATAGATCCAGTAGGCTTCCTTTCTTAGTAGGGCATTGTCCCTGCTGTCCAAACCCTCCTTTAATATGGGAACATGGTCTATGACCATCCCTTTAAGATCACAAACTAAATGTTTGAATTCCACGAAATGTGCAGCTACTGGGGTATTTCCATCTTGAAGATGAGACTGATTCATTCTTTCATACGCCACCCTTATATCGCTTCTGTGCTTTGGAACCTTTCTTGATGGGCAACTGCAAGTGGGTAAAAAATAGGGAGGGGGAAAAGTTTTGTGTGGAGACTGTGCCTGGGGGGTCCTGTCAGCAGGGGGTTGGGGGTGTGCTTTATAATACTGCCACTGTGTGTGTGCCAGTATGTCAGTGTGTCTTTGTGTGTGCATGTCGTATTAAGCCGTGTCTGTGTGTGTCAGTATATCAAGCATGTGCCAGTATGTCATATATCATGTTGTGGTGTAAGTGTATGTGTGTGAATGTCAGTATATGTATTGTGTGTGCAGTATTTGGTGCATGTGTGTCAGTATATTCATGCATGGGTGTTAGTTTGTTCCATGTATGTGTTGTCTGTTTATATCCGTGTATGCATGGTCAGTATTTCAGTGCATGCATGTTTTGTCAGTGCATGTGTGTCATATTTGTGGGATAGTGTGTGGTGTTGTGTCAGTTGTATTGTATGTGGCACAGATAGAGATGCAGGTATTGATACAGATAGACAGACAGATATCCTACACAGACGACAGACGATAGATAGATGATAGATACACAGATAGATAATAGATAGATAAGATTACACAGATAGATAGACAGACAAAGATAAATAGAAAGAGCTGACCGATATATAGCAAGATAGATAATACAGAAAGACACTAAACAAATAGACAGACAGATAGGATATAATAAATTGATAATATAGAGATAGATAAACTGACAGATATAATAGATACGGTAAAACGGTAATAGACTATAAGCATACTGAGTGGTGCAGTATTCATGTATTAAAAAGTGTCCTTTTTGTGGGGATGATTTGTATTTAAATTGGGTTTGTTGTAAGCAAAGTTGATGTGGCCTATGAAAAGTGGGCGTGGTCAAAAGATCCCCGCGCACTTACGACGCGTGCACACAATCTGACCACTTGTCCCTCTTTTACATTTTTTTCAAATGTTGGGATGTATGGTAACTCCTTCATAAAATATTTACAATGTCCTTCTTTCCAAATTGGCAATCATAGTTGTAAAGTCCTTCATACAATATAATTTGTGACAATGTCGTATTTTCCAGATTGCAATCATAAAACGTATAAACCTTGAAGTTGGGCTGAAAGGCTGCACATAGCTCCGTTAATGTAAATGAAACTGGGAGGAAATACAGTCCAAACACCCCAGTAAATAGTCAAAGACAAATTAAGATGCATGTGTTACAATGTCCCATTTCCCAGATAGTCATAGTTGGTAAAGTCCTTTATATAATATAATGTGACAATTTTAATTTCCCACATTCGTAGTTATGCAGGCCACAGACCGATACCTGGCATCACCAATAATTTTGCAATGTCTATGGCCACCATTGGTAAATCTGTCCTATAATATGATATAATCATAGAGTGTTAGGTGTCACACTAAGGAGTTACCGGGTCCTTTTAAACCATGTCTAATGTTGATTGACAATTGTTAGTGTTATGTAGGGTCTTTAGTACTAACATCCGGAATGCAGAATCCACTGTGATATTATTGGATTATTTTTTTTAATGAAGGTGTCTGTATGATATGCGATACAACAATTTATACAATACCGGGGAAATGTTCTCTTAAAACGGTATTTAAAAATTAGATAAAATACATGGTAATCATTTCTCTTAGATTTAAACGGAGACACAGAATCCTTGTGGGTTTTTTCTTTACTAATAACAAATTTATTAAACTGATCTTATTTTTGATGCTGCTTATTCTTTACCATTGACCTTTGAGTTGTTAAAGGTAACCCCCCCCAGGTAAGGCTTGTGGGAGCGCCCTTCCCGGGAACGTTTGCGTGTGAACGTCTTTGTGCTACCATGGCGCAGCGTGATGGCGTCCTGGGAACAACCCCGGGATGTGCACGCAATGCTGTCCTCGCATGCAACGCTCCACACAAGCCTTACCCACTTAGACCGCCTGGAGATGGAAAATTCTGACGATCTCGTGGGGTACATACGGCCAGACAAATTCAAGAAGTAGCCCATACTGAAGGATGTGTTCTTTATTGGGTCCATTTCAATGTGAAAATCAGGTTCTTACAACTTGAGGCGCTACCGGTTTAGAATTGCCCTTTGTATAAGGCTGGGTAGACACGGGGAAATATTTGTAATAAATTTATATGTATAATGACTGTCAGTCATGTCACAGTGGGCCTGCGACTGATGGTGTGGTCCCATAGGAACAGCACAGTCGGCGTGGATATACCAATGGGCCTGTTTTAGACTACCGTGTGACGGAGCACGGCCGCAGATGCCCAGCACACACGGTAAATATTTTCGCCAAGCGATACAAAACCGCTTGGCCATCTGAAATATCTTACCGTGTTTCCCTGCCTAACCCTTGGTAATGATTGATAGCTCTTTCATGCAGTCTTTAACTCGTACACGCATGCAGTCCTTGAGGCCTTCCATCATACACTATGCTGTACGAACGCCCATTTCGACAGAGGACCAGTACGTTTTTTTGAGAGTTCATTTAGTTATTGGCCTGATGACCAATGATACATCTTTGGCCAGGCTGGTTATTTATAGTATGTGGCCAAAGCAAAACAGTTGGTGCTTGGTCCAGTAGGCTATGATAGACTTAGGGAGATTACTGTGGTTATAGGCGAGCTTTAATTTCAGTGGGGCGATAAGAACATCTCCGTATTAGTAAGATCTTTAACCATGTAGTGTGATTGAGGACGTTTCCTAATGCCAACTTCAGTCTTCACTCGACTATTACTTACTTTTGTTTATTAACTTTAGGAATGTGTGTGATGTATCCCACCATATTTTATTGCATTTAGATTAATATAGCTGTATTTGTTCATCTGTTATGTTATTTGGTAGAGGTTATACTGACAGTTTTCAAGCTCCCTTCCTTCATTATCATTTGTTCTCTCATTGTCCAGTGACATGACTGTGGGGGAGCCAGAAAAAAGAAGTATGTTTACTGCATAGTATAATGGTTGGTGAACTCCTGCGTTTATTATTATTATTAAGGTGTTCTGTTGTGTATTTTTACATGAGTATACCCATTTATGGAAGTTGCATTGCCAGTTAGGATGGGTAAGTTTAAACATGTTTTTAAAGGAAAGTCCACCACTCAAATGAATTTTTATATAGGTAATCACAACCGAAAACTACATAGTTAGGTAGCTGAAATATATAGGCCTAATCTCAAATGCTGCACAACCTCTGCCCTTCCTACTTCCTGCTTTCTTCCAGTTTGCAGCTGTCAGTCATGTATGTAATCGATGACACACCAGCCAATGACTGAATGCTATTCCCTAGCTGTCTCCTCTGAGCATGGCAAGTTCATGATGAGTGAGATTAGGCATAAAAAATTGAGGGGCAAGAGGAAAAGAGGAGCATAACAGGTTTGTCCTACAAAGCATGTAGGTTTTGGTTTGAGAGGATTTACCTACATAGAATTTTGAAATGAGGAATTGCCCTTTAAATAGAGACAATATATCACATTCTGAATTTATATGCTACCAATGTGTCCATTTTCTTGGGATTACTTAAAGGTGTGCCCACCCCTTAGAAGTAACCTGTTAATGTAGGGGATGCATTAACAGGTGCCATGTTGTTAATTTGCAGTAACCAATAAGATATTGGCTTTTTACTGCGAGTTAGATTAACATCTGATTGGTGCTCGTGTTTTCCTATTAGAAGTTTGGAAGCCTACATTGCATTTTATTTCCAGCTAATGCGCCCTGACACTTAATGTTTTCACCTTATCACAAAAGGGTCACCCTACCTTACACTAATCATTCATGTGTGTTTTGCAATACATAAATATGTTACACCAGTGTTAAAATCCGTGTAGATTTTAATTGTGCCAACTTTATAATGAATTCTTGTTCTATTCCATAGTCATACATGTTAAATTCCCTTCATGTAATATAATAATACAATGTTACAATGTCCTATTCTAGTCATACTGTAAGATTCCTTCATTAGATATCATAATAATACAATGTTATCAATGTCCTATTCCATAGTCATACATTGTAAAGTCCTTCATGATATAATAATAATACAATGTTACAATGTCCTATTCCATAGTCATACTTGTAAAGTCCTTCATGTAATATATAATAATACAATGTTACAATGTCCTATTCCATATTAACATTGTAAAGTCCTTCATGAATAAATAAAAACAATGTTACATGTCCTATCCCCATAGTCATACATTGTAAAGTCCTTCATGTAATATAATAATAAACAATGTTCACAATGTCCTATTCCATAGTCATTATTATATTCATGAAGGACTTTACAATGTATATACATGTTACAATATCCATTCCCTATCAACATTGTAAGCTTTCATGTAATATATAATAATACAATGTTACAATGTCCTATTCCCTAGTCATACATTGTAAAGTCCTTCATGTAATATAATAATAATACAATGTTACAATATCCTATTCCCTAGTCATACATTGTAAATTCCTTCATGTAATATAATAATAATACAATGTTACAATATCCTATTCCCTAGTCATACATTGTAAAGTCCTTCATGTAATATAATAATAATACAATGTTACAATGTCCTTTTCCATAGTCATACACTGTAAAGCCCTTCATGTAATATAATAATAATACAATGTTACAATGTCCTATTCCATAGTCATACATTGTAAAGTCCTTCATAGATAATAACAATACAATGTTACAATGTCCTTTCCATAGTCTACACTGTAAAGCCCTTCATTAATATAATAATAATACAATGTTTACAATGTCCTATTCCATAGTCATACATTGTAAAGCCCTTCATGTAATATAATAATAATACAATGTTACAATGTCCTATTCCATAGTAATACATTGTAAAATCCCTTCATGTAATATAATAATAATGCAATTTACAATGTCCTATTCCATAGTCATACATTGTAAAGTCCTTCATGTAATATAATAATAATACAATGTTACAATGTCCTATTCCCTAGTCTACCTGTAAAGTCCTTCATGTAATAATATAATACAATGTTCAATGTCCTATCCCTAGTCATACACGGTAAAGTCCTTCATGTAATATAATAATAATACAATGTTACAATGTCCTTTTCCATAGTCATACATTGTAAAGCCCTTCATGTAATATAATAATAATACAATGTTACAATGTCCTATTCCATAGTCATACATTGTAAAGTCCTTCATGTAATATAATAATAATACAATGTTACAATGTCCTATTCCATAGTCATACATTGTAAAGTCCTTCATGTAATATAATAATAATACAATGTTACAATGTCCTTTTCCATAGTCATACATTGTAAAGTCCTTCATGTAATATAATAATAATACAATGTTACAATGTCCTATTCCATAGTCATACACTGTAAAGCCTTCATGTAATATAATAATAATACAATGTTACAATGTCCTATTCCATAGTCATACATTGTAAAGTCCTTCATGTAATATAATAATAATACAATGTTACAATGTCCTATTCCATAGTCATACATTGTAAAGTCCTTCATGTAATATAATAATACAATGTTACAATGTCCTATTCCATAGTCATACATTGTAAAGCCCTTCATGTAATATAATAATAATACAATGTTACAATGTCCTATTCCATAGTCATACATGTAAAGTCCTTCATGTAATATAATAATAATACAATGTTACAATGTCCTATTCCATAGTCATACATTGTAAAGTCCTTCATGTAATATAATAATACAATGTTACAATGTCCTATTCCATAGTCATACATTGTAAGCCTTCATGTAATATAATAATAATACAATGTTACAATGTCCTATTCCATAGTCATACATTGTAAAGTCCTTCATGTAATATAATAATAATACAATGTTACAATGTCCTATTCCATAGTCATACATTGTAAAGTCCTTCATGTAATATAATAATAATACAATGTTACAATGTCCTATTCCATAGTCATACATTTAAAGCCCCTTCATGTAATATAAATAATAAATGTTACAATATCCTATCCATATCATCCTTGTAAGTCCTTCATGTAAATAATAATAATACAATGTTACATGTCCTATTCCATAGTCATACATTGTAAAGTCCTTCATGTAATATAATAATAATACAATGTTACAATGTCCTATTCCATAGTCATACATTGTAAAGTCCTTCATGTAATATACCGTATATAGTCGAGTATAAGTCGAGGTTTTTAGGCTTTAAAAAAAGCCTAAAAATCCCACCTCGGCTTATACTCGAGTCACACTAACCTGAACTCCGCATGCCGCACGCTTCTCCTTCTTCCGCATTCCACTGGGCTGTGGCTGACGTCAATACGAATAGGGAAGACCGAGGAAGCGTGCTGCTGCTGAGTTCAGGTTAGTGAGGAAGTGTGCTGCCGGAGTTCAGGTTAGTGAATTCAGGATTGGTAATCTGTCTGGCTTGGATCGTTTTGGGGACATTTTGACTCCAAATGTTAAGTAAAGTAAATGCCTCTACTCCACTGGGGGTGGGGGGAGGTAGGTGCAGTATTTGCCACTGAAGATGTTTGGAAACTGCAACTCCCACCAACTAAAGTATGCTGGGAGTTGTAGTTTCCAAACATCTTGAGTGGCAAGGAATTGGGGGTCAGTGTGGGGGATTCCTATTCATTTAAAGGGCAACTAATGCATTAAAACAATACAGAATCAGGAGAATGGTATGTATTTTTGAAAAGATTGCCTTCTGATTCTGTATTGTTTTGAGGCTTTAGTTGCCCTTTAAATGGACTGTCGTCCCATACAGTAATAACCATACTGGATTTGGCTGTTACTGTATGGGAATTCTGCTATACATTTAAAGGGAAACTAAAACAATACAGAATCAGGAGGCAGTAGTGGTCATATTTTCTACCCTCGGCTTATACTCAAGTCAATCATGTTTTACTAATTTTTTAGGTAAAAAAAGGTACCTCGACTTATACTTGGGTCTACTTATATTTGAGTAATACGGTAATAAATGCATGTTACAATGTCCTATTCCATAGTCATACATTGTAAAGTCCTTCATGTAATATAATAATAATACAATGTTACAATGTCCTATTCCATAGTCATACACTTGTAAAGTCCTTCATGTAATATAATAAATACATGTTACAATGTCCTATTCCATAGTTCATACATTGTAAAGTCCTTCATGTAAATAATAATACAATGTTACAATGTCCTATTCATCATAGTCATACATTGTAAAGCCCTTCATGTTATATAATAAATACAATGTTACAATTCCTTTCCATAGTCATACATGTAAAGTCCTTCATGTAATATAATAATAATACAATGTTACAATGTCCTATTCCATAGTCATACATTGTAAAGTCCTTCATGTAATATAATAAAATACATGTTACATGTCCTATTCCATAGTCATACATTGTAAGTCCTTCATGTAATATACCGTATATAGTCGAGTATAAGTCGAGGTTTTTAGGCTTAAAAAAAGCCTAAAAATCCCACCTCGGCTTATACTCGAGTCACTAACCTGAACTCCGCAGCCGCACGCTTTCTCCTTCTTCCGCATTCCACTGGGCTGTGGCTGACGTCAATACGAATAGGGAAGACCGAGGAAGCGTGCTGCTGCTGAGTTCAGGTTAGTGAGGAAGTGTGCTGCCGGGTTCAGGTTTAGTGAATTCAGGATGGGTAATCGTCTGGTCTGGTCGTTTGGGACATTTTGACTCCAAATGTTAAGTAAAGTAAATGCCTCTACTCCACTGGGGGTGGGGGGAGGTAGGTGCAGTATTTGCCACTGAAGATGTTTGGAAACTGCAACTCCCACCTAAAGTATGCTGGGATTGTAGTTTCCAAACTCTTGAGTGGCAGGAATTGGGGGTCAGTGTGGGGGATTCCTATTCATTTAAAGGGCAACTAATGCATTAAACAATACAAAGAATCAGGAGAATGGTATGTATTTTTGAAAAGATTGCCTTCTGATTCTGTATTGTTTTAGGCTTTAGTTGCCCTTAAATGGACTGTCGTCCCATACAGTAATAACCATACTGGATTTGGCTGTTACTGTATGGGAATTCTGCTATCCATTTAAAGGGAAACTAAAACAATACAGAATCAGGAGGCAGTAGTGGTCATATTTTCTACCCTCGGCTTATACTCAAGTCAATCATGTTTACTAATTTTTTAGGTAAAAAAGGTACCTCGACTTATACTTGGGTCTACTTATATTTGAGTATATACGGTAATAATAATGCAATGTTACAATGTCCTATTCCATAGTCATACATTGTAAAGTCCTTCATGTAATATAATAATAATACAATGTTACAATGTCCTATTCCATAGTCATACAGTGTAAAGTCCTTCATGTAGTATAATAATAATACAATGTACAATATCCTATTCCATAGTCATACTTTGTAAAGTCCTCATATAATATATAATATTATGTTAAATGAATGACTAGGGAATAGGACATTGTAACATTGTATTATTATTATATTATGCATTCAGAATGACAGGGATAGGACTTTACATTGATTATTATATTATGACTTTACAAATTGACTAGGGAATAGGACATTGTACATTGTATTATTATTATATTACATGAAGGACTTTACAAATTATGACTAGGAATAGGACATTGTAACATGTATTATTATTATATTACATGAAGGACTTTACAAAGTATGACTAGGGAATAGGACATTGTAACATCTTTCATTACAATTAATCTTAGGAGTTGGCACACTTTGTGAGTTTCTAACCCAAATTCCCACAGTAGCATAAAAACCAATCTAGTTCAATAATTTATTGGTTTGCACAAGGTATCAAAATAAACCCTCACAACTGTATAACAGCAAGTGACAGATCCTAAACTAGAAAACAGTAATAGGAATTAGGTTTGTTTTAAAAAGTCCAGAGACAATTTAACACACAATCCAAAAAGCTTTTGTTAGGAAATTCCATTCAGCATCATCCCTGAATGGCTACTATCGGGCTACTATCATGGCTACTATCTTCTTGGGAAATGCACTTGAAAGCACAATAAGGGCAAGGCCACATGCAATCAACACCGTGTTCTAGCGTAATCGAATATGATTGCGAATTCCCTGTGTTGCAGTGAGTTTGCAACCCCCCCAATTCCGATTATGGAAGTGCAATGATTGCGATTAAAATGGTGATTGCATGCACTTACAAAACGAACGCAAAGCAATGCTTCGGAAATCGCAGGAACATTTTGCGTTCCCGCAATTTCCATTAATTTAAAAACGCAAACGTGATCGCGTGTGAAACGCGTATAGCGTGGCTTAGCCCTTAAGTCTCAGAACTAACGAATTAGAAGGCAGAATACCTTGCCCACAGCGCCTAATCCTAATCTGCTCAGGAACGTGTTACAGCAGGTCCCACCCTAGTAGCCTCTCGCCTGTTACAGTCCATTTAATGCAGGGAGAATGTCCGGGTGTGGTTCATGCTCACAGTTATCTTAGGCAGTACTTGATATAATCATTTACACATTGCCATGTACTGGAGTGGTCATTTATATTTAATGGTCTTTGGGAGGATGCCTTCAGAATATTAAGGGTAACTGTATTGCCTCAATGCATTTTTTTAGGTTTTTTAGGGTTAGGCCACACTAGCGCAATTTTTGCTAACATGAAATGCGAACGTTCCTGCGATTTCCGATGCGCATGCGATTGCGCGTCCGTTCGTTTTGCGGCGAGCATTTTTTCGCGCAATTGCTTGCGGTTTCCTTTATAGATAGCGAAAAATGCGAGTGCAAATGCGAAAATAACGCGCGTTAACGCACAGAAAGAGTGCACGCTTGATGCGTTGTAGTGTGGCCTCACCCTTAAAGTTGGTTTAACCGGCAGAGGAGAAAGAGAGGTTGTAACAGACATTCCCACCAGCCAATGACAAGTGTTATGTTAACCATGCCCTGGGCCGTCTAGGAGGCGGGCTTTTAGCACTCATTTTTGCTGTGTGATATCTAAGGGAGGCAGTAAATGTGAGTAAGGGCAAGGCCACACTGCAACGCAAACGCAATCGCATGCGATTTCATGTGCATTTTTTTGTGTTTGCGATTTCTTCAATAAGTATAGGAAACGCATGCGATTAAAAATGCAGAACGCAATCGCACGCACTGAAAAACTTTTTTTTGCGTTGCCGCGTTTTCATGATTTTTAAAAAAAAAGCGCAAGCCAAAAAAAAACCGCAGCAGTGTGGCCTAGCCCTTAGTGATTTTAGCTGCTGGAAGTATGGACATGTAATGGGATGATGGTTTTTATATATTGTTATCCTTTAAGTATAACAATTTTGGAATTTTGGTTTAGTTCTCTATTAAAACCTTTTGTCAATTGTTTTTTACTACACTGTCCTGAACCAATGGACACGTTAAGGCTGATGCCCCACTACAAAGCACAAAATCGCCATGCGATTCCGTGTGCCATCTCTGTGCATTTTTGATTTATAAAAACGCACGTGTGTGTAAAAAAAATGGTGCACACAAAAACGAACGCATTGGAAATCGCGTGAATTTTTGCTTCCCCGAATTCCATTTTAACAAAATCACATGCGCAATCGTGCAAAAAACGTGTTAGTATGGCCTAGCCCTAATGGTGAAGAAGTGACTGGAGAGTTGAATACACGCATATATGTACCAATATTGATCTTACCATACAGTACCGTAATAATAATGTCCTGTTATTGCAATATGTATAATCCTGACCCTTTCACTAATTCAGCCAATTGGAGATTTTCCCTTACATCGAACAGCAATGGAAATACCTTACTGTACAAATAACTGGAGAGCCATAAAATAACACTAGGGCTAGACAGACAAATCTGCTTTGTTATGTAGCCAGTTCCATAGACTAAGCAATCATTAGAAAAGCATTTCAATCACCAGGTATATTATTAGGCACATGGCTACCCAAGCAAAACCTCCAAAATGCACAGCAGACAAAGTCATACAAATGTATTTCTTACAAACCAGACGTATCTGGACTTCCTGCATTTCAAACGACCACTCTTAGTCACACAGGCTTCCCAGCTCCTGGGATTTAGGTGCGTTTGGTAACAGAATGGTATGGTAAGGGTGGCAATAGAAGACAATGCAAATGATGGCAATTTTGCCATATGTAAAAATAAATAATCATGAATAAACATGTATGTATATGGAAAACTTTATCACCAGAAGAATTAGTTCTGTAGATCAGATCATCAACATTCATTAAAACAATCCAGTTCATGGATTAGTTGTAGCAATGGCCTTGCAGCTCAGCTACGCAAGTTGTAGGTTTATTTCCTCCTATGCAAGCATGTCATAATGACAAACTGGGTTGTGTAAGATCAAATATACTCACCTCCCCCTTGCCTCTTCTTCTACTTCTACCTACCTATGAGGACTTAGCGGTTTAGGTCCTCACCCTGGTAAGCTTGTGAAGGTTCTCATTCATCAGGTCATGGTCTATCTGTATATTCATTCATCCAGGTCATGTCTTTCTATATTAAATTCATTCATCCAGGTCATGGTCTATCTGAAATATTCATTCATCCAGGTCACGGTCTATCTGAAATATTCATTCATCCAGGTCACGGTATATCTGAAATATTCATTCATCCAGGTCACGGTATATCTGAATATTCATTCATCCAGGTCACGGTATTCTGAATATTCATTCATCCAAGTCACGGTATATCTAATATTCATTCACCAGTCACGTATATCGTAATATTCATCATCCAGTCAGGATATCTGTAATATTCATTATCCAGGTCACGGTATATCTGTAATATTCATTCATCCAGGCCTGGTATATCTGTAATATTCATTCATCCAGGTCATGGTATATCTGTTGTATCAATTAGATCAACTGAACTTTACGTACTCTGGAAAAGAGGGTGTTAATATACATGAAACCCCAGGGTTCGCCCACTAGCACAAAGGCAAGGCTAAAGAAATGAAACATCTCAGAGGAGCCCTTAAAACTTGGATATCCAGACTGGGCCTTGTCAAAAGAAGTAGAAGGAAGAAAAAGAACACGAATACCAACAGTTGAAGAGGAAAAGCATGACAGGAGAAAGAACATGGTTATCCTATATGTAGCAGGGTCTCCGAGAAATTAAGAATTTCAAAAAATTTCAAAAAACACCATATCCCTGTCTGCTTTAAAGGGCATCTATAGTGAAAAAACACATTGCCCCTTTGCAAAGTTAAATCATGTACTCTGTGCTGCCTTAATCCTATATCTGTCACTGACTCTGTTTAACCACGGTGTCAGATCTATGTGCAGCATTCCCCCCTTCTCCCTCCCCTCTGTACCTCCTCCTGTCTCAGCTCCGGCTAACCGACAGCTTTTTTGTGCAGTAGGAGTTAAAAGTTCAACCCCTGAAAAACACCACCCACGCACAGTGGCCAATAGAAAGTAAGCTGTCCTGGAGACACGGAAGAAGGAGATCAGTACAGTTTACGATCTCTCACTTTGTGACCCATCATCAATCAGTGAAAGCTATTAAGAAGGGGTCAAGTGCAGCCTTATATCTAACATCAAAGCTACCTTTCTCCCCCTGCTAATGCTGTTATCTCTCTGTTTATTACAGAGCAGGAGAGGGGCATGTCACAGGGATTTATTGACAGTCCAAGTAGGAGTAGAGGAATGCAATCACGATTCTTCTAATGGTGTATCTCAGGACAGAGAGGGAATCTGAACAAAGTGATGACACTCTGGGGTTGTGGGGAATTATAGAACACATGGAAAGAAGAAAAAAGTTCTTTTCCACTAAGATGCCCTTTAAACCGAAACACACACTGAGGCGCAATTGGTACATCCAAAGACCCAACACCCTGAAACACAAGATAAGGGACATCATATACGCAGTGCGTGAAGAGGGACATCATATACGCAGTGCAGTGCAGTGAAGAATGCTCTGATTTGTATGTGGGGGGCCAAACAGCAACTGCATCAACGTATGGCCCAGCACAGAAGAGCCAATCTCTCGGGTCAGGACTCAGCCGTTTACCTGCATCTTAAGAATAAAGGACACCTTTGAAGATTGTAATGTTAACATATTGGCAAAGGAACGTGACTGTTCAAGAGAGGTGGTTAAGGAGGCCATTTATGTAAAATAAAGAAACCAAGCCTAAATAGAGGTGGGGAGGGGTTCGACACCTAACTGTCTGCCATGTACAATGCTGTTTTGACACCTTACCTGGGCGTTCCTGTAACACCTCTTAGCCACTATCCATCACGCCCTTAGCACCTGGCTGTGATTAGCTAATTGGGATTTTCCAGGGTACATAATGCCACAGATTCTTGTACAAGTCATTCTGAATTAAGAAAGCCAGTCGGATGACTAGCGAACGTCTTCAAGAACTAAACTTCAAGTCCAGTTGATCTAATTGAATACAACAGACTCACCCTGGGTACTTACCAATAGACTTTATACTTACAGGAAGTTCCCTTTACGTACCAGCCCCCTTCCTCCATGTCTCTGCTGTCATTATGTAGCCAATGGGAAGACATGCACTACAAAGAACTGTGTCTTCCCACTGGCTACATCGCAGACTGTCACTGACATAAGGGCAAAGGAAACGGCAGGTATTCCACCTGATCAGTGACGTATCCAGGGGTAAGGACTTGCTGTTTGGTAATCAACCTGGGTACTATTCAGGTATGCAGCAGGAAAAAGGAGAGTCCTTTAACATTGTAAGCTGTTAGGAGCATTGAAAGCCATCATCCTTAACACTAGTTTTGTCCACATGGGATCTTATTTTAGTTCAAGTGCGTCACTCCTTCATAAGCAGTGGTCAATAAGTTCAGTGAGAACTTGATGCAAACATTCTATACCTATACCATGATACAAAGATTATATCTGCGGAATGTCTGTCAGCCCAGGAGGGGAATAGGACATTGTAACATTGTATTATTATTATATTACATGAAGGAATTTACAATGTATGACTATGGAATAGGATATTGTAACATTGTATTATTATTATATTACATGAAGGGCTTTACAATGTATGACTATGGAATAGGACATTGTAACATTGTATTATTATATTACATGAATGGCTTTACAGTGTATGACTATGGAAAGGACATTGTAACATTGTATTTTATTTATTACATGAAGACTTTACAATGTATGACTATGGAATAGGACATTGTAACATTGTATTATTATTATATTACATGAAGGGCTTTACAGTGTATGACTATGGAAAAGGACATTGTAACATTGTATTATTATTATATTACATGAAGGACTTCAATGTTGAATAGGAATAGGGATATGTAAAATTGTATTATTATTATATTACATGAAGGAATTTACAATGAGACTATGGAATAGGACATTGTAACATTGTATTATTATTATATACATGAAGGACTTTAACATGTATGACTAGGAATAGGATGTAACATTGTATTATTATATATTACATGAAAACTTTACAATGTATGACTATGGAATAGGAATTGTAACATTGTATTATATTTAAATTCATGTAATAAATAATGTAACTATGGAATAGGACATTGTAACATTGTATTATTATTATATTACATGAAGGACTTTACAATGTATGACTATGGAATAGGACATTGTAACATTGTATTATTATTTATTACATGAGGACTTTACAATGTATGACTATGGAATAGGACATTGTAACATTGTATATTATTATATTACATGAAGGACTTACAAGTATGACTATGGAATAGGACATTGTAACATTGTATTATTATTATATACATGAAGGACTTTACAATGTATGACTATGAATAGGACATTGTAACATTGTATTATTATTATATTACATGAAGGACTTTACAATGTATGACTATGGAATAGGACATTGTAACATTGTATTATTATTATATTACATGAAGGACTTTACAATGTATGACTATGGAATAGGACATTGTAACATTGTATTATATTATTTACATGAAGGACTTTACAATGTATGACTAGGAAATAGGACATGTAAACTGTATTATATTATATTACATGAAGGGCTTACAATGTATGACTATGGAATAGGACATTGTAACTTGTATTATTATTATATTACATGAAGGGCTTTACAATGTATGACTATGGAATAGGACATTGTAACATTGTATTATTATTATATTACATGAAGGAATTTACAATGTATTACTATGGAATAGGACATTGTATTATTATTATTTTACATGAAGGACTTTACAATGTCCTATTCCAGAGCTGGACAAATCACCAAAAATTCTAGGAGCCAGCAACTTCACACTTCGATTCACCTGTGACCCACCCCTACCCATATATAACTCTGCCCAATCCCACCCCACAGCCCTGTCCATCCTGCATAAGCCCTGCCCATTACAGAAGACTTACAGACCCAGGACTGGTCGTCATGCAACAATATAGTGTGAATCTGATGAAATTGGTAGTGAAGAATCAAGCTCTGACCTTCTTTTAATGTTGCAATACCATTTTATTTTAAACAAACAAAATAAACAAACAAACAAAAAAACAGCTGTCACTAAAAAATGAAGTAAATTGCCAGGGTTGTATTTTGTCTACTAATCACATTACAGGCTGATGTAGAAATGAACAGCAACTCCTATGCAAAACGTTCAAGATCCCAGTCGGATAAGCCGTGCACTTTAATGCCTCCTTTTCTACATAGACTACACTATGCTATTTCCAAAAAGCTTTAGAAATGGCGTGTCCACTGCTAAATTAGTGAAAAACATACACTAACCTAATAGTACATTGCACTAATCTGTACCAAACATGGCCGATATAGCATCACCCCCCCATGGGTTCATAGGACTTTATTCTTTTCCACCACAAGCACAAAAAAACCTCAGATTGCACTTCAGACCAGACTATACTGCAGACCATTACTACCAGAGAATATTTCCAAACTACAAAGGAAAAAGCAATACCAATGAGCCTTGTGAATTCTCTGAGTGCAAGTACAAAATAGTGAATGCACATTCAGGTAACTACCGTATATACTCGAGTATAAGTCGAGGTACCTATTTTTACCAGAAAAATTAATAAAAACTGATTGACTCGAGTATAAGCCGAGGGTAGAAATTATCACCACTACTGCCTTCTGATTCAGTATTGTTTTGGGACTTAAGTTGCCCTTTAAATGGACAGCAGAATTTCCATTCATTAATCCAATACAGTAATAGCCAAATCCAGTACCAGTAACCCCCAATTCCTTTGCACTCCAGATGTTTGGAAACTACAACTCCCAGCATGCTTTGGTTGCTGGGAATTGTAGTTTCTAAACATGTGGATTAGCAAGGTTCAATATACTTTTAATTAAGCTTACCATCATTTACAGTTCTCCTGACCCCCATATAGTAAAGGGCACTCTGACCCCAATAGTAAAGTGTCACCCGAGAGTTGTAGTTTCAAGCTCTCACTTGCATTGAACTAGCATTTTGCCCCAAACCGAGAAGACCCATCAGATTTACAGAATCCAAATGAGCAGTGACAGTGCTGAGTGAGTCCAGCAGCCTGACTGCAGGAAGGAGTGTAAAGGCAGATCAGCTCCTGTAACTTTCTATGCAGATGAAGGATTTTTAACACAGCGCCACGTACTGGTTACTATCCGCAATTGCAACATTTGGATCTAAATTAGGCTTGGCCCGAGTATAAGCTGAGGTTAGGTTTTCAGGCTAATTTTAAAGCCTGAAATTCTCAACTTGTATTCGAGTATATACGGTAAATCCCATGGTTATACAGCAGCACTGAAAACAATAGCTTCACATTACAATTCAAATACCTTAATTTATAACAACATCCCTCAAATGGTCTATAATCCTACAATACGACTCAAAATTCTGCACAATTCAAATAAAAAGGTAATATACAACCATAACCAAAATCATTGTAGACCCTTTCAAATCACTAAAAACATTAAATAGCAAAAAGGCAAAAGAAGTCTTTTGGAGGCCAGGTTATTCTCAGAACTCTACTTCACAACAGATAGTGGTATTCATTTACAAGGAACTCTATCTTGTGATCCTGGGTCTGTGTTTATCATGCTCAATACAACCCTAATGTAAAATATTAAGATACTATAAAGTAAAAGGGTCCCATAACTATATACATTTACAAGGTAACCAGCTAAATTCATATGGGCCATGAAAATCCAATGTGAATTTTACAGGGCGTTTTACCCAGTGGCACCAGGCAATTATAAGGAGTTAGGTTAGCGCAACTTTAACTCCATATTAGTGCTGGATGCACTGGTTATGTAAATGCCACCTGCGCATCCAGCACTCATGCGATAGTTTTAGAGCACGATTTCAATGCTGGCTAATGGCCGACGTTAAAATCATGCTGTGGATAAATACCTTTTGGGATTTACCCATGTGCACAAGCCCTATATCGTATCGTGTTCATATTTACCCAGAATGATAGTGGCTCTGGATAAATTACCTTGTAAGTATCCTTTTAGTTTTAATGGGGAACTGTGGTCTCCAAACAAGTTGATTTTAAATGAAAGGCCAGTTTCCTACCTTTAAAATGAGCCATCAACCACCTCTCTACGTGTTCCACAGCCCAAGATATACAGAAATGACTGACCAGAAAGTTAATGGGTGGGAGCCTGACTTGTGACACTCCTAAGGCTTCTCCTGCACAGTGCCGCCGGCGAGCACAGCCTCAGACTCCCTCAGTGTGTGAGGGAGAAAGGAAGTCCCTCCTCCTCTCTGCTGTGTGTCCTGACAGAGAAGGTAAGGGAATCTACAGCCCTTCTCCCCCACTATGTGAAAAGTAAAGTCCTTCATATAATATAATAATATATGTTCCAATGTCCTATTTCCCAGTTAACAATCATAGTAAAGTCATGCCTCCCAACTGTCACGCATTGGCCGGGACAGTCCTGATTTTGAAGGTAAATCACGCTGTCCCGGTGAACACACACTAAATCCCGAGTTCTAAGATGTGGCCTGGATTTTTGATTCACATGCCAGCAATCCAATAGCCTGCTATAACAGTTGTAGCCAATCAGCGTCGTAGCTCCGCCCTCATGCCTGCAAAGCTTGCCTGAAGCAACGAATGGTTCTGAATAGGCCCCTCCTGCTCCCAGCTTGTACACTGTGTGTGGGCGGGGCTTCTCCTCTTAGAACTTTTGCATGTTCCTGGACTTCCATAATGTCTGTACCAGCAACTGCAAGTGTATTCCCTAAATTGTTTGTTTCCCCCGCACACCTGCAAGATAATGTAGCTGCTGGGTGCTACTCAGGAGACCATAGCCCAATGGTCAATTAAATCCAGAAAGTATATAATTCAGAGCGCACACCAGTCTTAAACCACCAAACTGTGTTTATTAACATGTGACGTTTCGGTGCCCGTGTGGCACCTTCCTCAGACACACAATAATCCAAACAAAGTGCAAGTGCAGTTAAAATATCCATTGGAGCATTAACCCCTTAGTAGTATTTCAATCTAAGAACAAATACAAGTAAATTGTAACAGTGACCTCTAGTGTACAATAAATATACATATAACAACAAAAACCAATATTATATATTAACCCAGAAAAAAAAAATTGTCAATGTACGTCTCAAAAATGTATACAATAATATTCAATAAAGTGCATATTTTAGCTGTAGTGTTATCCCTGTGAGGGAATATTTATACAAATTAATACTATGAAATGTACATTTTCAATTGGTAATATTTAATATACTTTAAAAAATAAATATTCTGTGAATAAAATATTGTGAAAATGTGAATAAAATACTATAAAAATACCATAAAGAGTAAAACAGCATCTGCATATATATGATACGAGGTCCAACATTGATAAAACCTACAAACACCAAATAGTATAATGTTCATTAACTATCGTTGAGGAAACACCTTAATCCTAAGTTGGTATTTAACCCTTTTGGTTGCAATGCATTTAGTTTATAGATCCAGTAGGCTTCCTTTCTTAGTAGGGCATTGTCCCTGTTACCACCCCTCTTTAATATGGGAACATGGTCTATGACCATCCCTTTAAGATCACAAACTAAATGTTTGAATTCCACGAAATGTGCAGCTACTGGGGATATTTCCATCTTGGAAGATGAGGACTGATTCATTCTTTCATACGCCACCCTTATATCGCTTCTGTGGCGTTGGAACCTTTTCTTGAATGGGCAACTGCAAGTGGGTAAAGAAAATAGGGAGGGGGAAAAGTTTTGTGTGGAGACTGTGCCTGGGGGGTCTGTCAGCAGGGGGTTGGGGGTGTGTCTGTATAATACTGCCAGTGTGTGTGTGCCAGTATGTCAGTGTGTCTTTGTGTGTGCATGTCAGTATTAAAGCCGTGTCTGTGTGTGTCAGTATATCAGAGCATGTGCCAGTATGTCAATATATCAATGTGTGTGTGTAAGTGTATGTGTGTGAATGTCAGTATATGTATGTGTGTGTCAGTATATTGGTGCATGTGTGTCAGTATATCAGTGCATGGGTGTTAGTGTGTGTCCATGTATGTGTGTCTGTTTATATCCGTGTATGCATGGGTCAGTATTTCAGTGCATGCATGTTTGTCAGTGCATGTGTGTCATATTTGTGGGATAGTGTGTGTGTGTGTCAGTGTATGTATGTGGCACAGATAGAGATGCAGGTAAATTGATACAGATAGACAGACAGAGATCACTACACAGACAGACAGACGATAGATAGATGATAGATACACAGATAGATAATAGATAGATGATAGATACACAGATAGATAGACAGACAAAGATAAATAGAAAGAGCTAGACAGATAGATAGCAAGATAGATAAATACAGAAAGACACTAAACAAATAGACAGACAGATAGGATATAATAAAATTGATAAATATAGAGATAGATAAACTGACAGATAGAATAGATACAGGTAAAACAGGTAAATAGACTATAAGCATACTGAGTGGTGCAGTATTCATGTATTAAAAAGTGTCCTTTTTGTGGGGATGATTTGTATTTAAATTGGGTTTGTTGTAAGCAAAGTTGATGTGGCCTATGAAAAGTGGGCGTGGTCAAAAAGATCCCCGCGCACTTACGCGTGCACAAATCTTGACCCACTTGTCCCTCTTTTACATTTTCAAATGTTGGGAGGTATGGTAAAGTCCTTCATATAAAATATGTTACAATGTCTTATTTTCCAGATTGCAATCATAGTTGGTAAAGTCCTTCATACAATATAATAATATGTGACAATGTCTTATTTTCCAGATTGCAATCATAGAACGTATAAACCTTGAATTTGGCTTGAAAGGCTGCACATAGCTCCGTTAATGTAAATGAAAACTGGGAGGAAATACAGTCCAAAACAGCCCCAGTAAATAGTCAAAGACAAATTAATGATGCAATGTGTTACAATGTCCCATTTCCCAGATAAGTCATAGTTGGTAAAGTCCTTTATATAATATAATGTGACAATGTTTAATTTCCCACATTCGTAGTTATGCAGGCCACAGACGATACCTGGCATCAACCAATAATTTTGCAATGTCTATGGCCACCATTGGTAAAATCTGTCCTATAATATGATATAATCATAGAGTGTTAGAGGTGTCAAACTAAGGAGTTAACGGTCGTTTAAACCATGTCTAATGTTGATTGACAGATTGTTAGGTTATGTAGGGTCTTTAGTACTAACCATCCTGGAATGCAGATGCCACTGTGATATTATTGATTATTTTTTTTAATGAAGGTGTCTGTATGATATTGCGATACATACAATTTATACAATACCGGGGAGAATGTTCTCTTAAAACGGTATTTAAAAATATAGGATAAAATAAATGGTAATCATTTCTCTTTAGATTTAACGGAGGACCAGAATCCTTGTGGGTTTTTTCTATTACTAATAACAAATTTATTAAACTGATCTTATTTTTGATGCTGCTTATTCCTTTACCATTGACCTTTGAGGTTGTTAAAGGATACCCCCCAGGTAAGGCTTGTGTGGAGCGCCCTTCCCGGGAACGTGTGCGTGTGACGTCTTTGTGCTACCATGGCGCAGCGTGATGGCGTCCTGGGAACAACCCCGGGATGTGCACGCAATGCTGTCCCTTCGCATGCACGCTCCACACAAGCCTTACCCACTTAGACCGCCTGGAGATGGAGAAATTCTGAAGATCTCGTGGGGGTACATAACGCCAGACAAATTCAAGAGTAGCCCAGACTGAAGGATGTGTAGCTTTACTGGGTCCATTTCAATGTGAAAATCAGGTTCTTACAACTTGAGGCGCTACCGGTTAGAATTGCCCTTTGTATAAGGCTGGGTAGACACGGGGAAATTATTTGTAAATAAATTATATATGTATAAATGACTGTCAGTCATGTCAACAGTGGGCCTGCGACTGATGGTGTGGTCCCATAGGGAACAGCACAGTCGGCCGTGATATACCAATGGGCCTGTTTAGACTACCGTGTGACGGAGCACGGCCGCAGATGCCCAGCACACACGGTAAGATATTTTCGGCCAAGCGATACACCGCTTGGCCATCTGAAAATATCTTACCGTGTTTACCCTGCCTAACCCTTGTAATGATTGATAGCTCTTTCATGCAGTCTTTAACTTCGTACACACATGCAGTCGTGAGGCCTTCCATCAATACACTATGCTGTACGAACGCCCATTTCGACAGAGGACCAGTACGTTTTTTGAGAGTTCATTTAGTTATTGGCCTGATGACCAATGGATACATCTTTGGCCAGGCTGGTTATTTATAGTATGTGGCCAAAGCAGAAAACAGTTTGGTGCTTGGTCCAGTAGGCTATGATAGACTTAGGGAGATTACTGTGGTTATAGGCACTTTAATTTCAGTGGGCGATAAGAACATCTCCGTATTAGTAAGATCTTTAACCATGTAGTGTGATTGAGGACGTTTCCTAATGCCAACTTCAGTCTTCACTCGACTATTACTTACTTTTGTTTATTAACTTTAGGAATGTGTGTGATGTATCCCACCATATTTTATTGCATTTAGATTAATATAGCTGTATTTGTTCATCTGTATATGTTATTTGGTAGAGGTTATACTGACAGTTTTCAAGCTCCTCTTCCTTCATTATCATTTGTTCTCTCATTGTCAGTGACAATGACTGTGGGAGGAGCCAGAAAGAAGTATGTTACTGCATAAGTATAATAGGTTGGTGAACTCCTGCGTTTTATTATTATTATTAAGGTGTTCTGTTGTGTATTTTTACATGAGTATACCCATTTATGGAATTTGCATTGCCAGTTAGGAATGGTAAAGTATTAAACATGTTTTTAAAGGGAAAGTCCACCACTCAAATGAATTTTATATAGGTAAATCACAACCGAAAAACTACAATAGTTAGGTAGCTGAAATATATAGGCCTAATCTCAAATGCTGCACAACCTCTGCCCTTCCTACTTCCTGCTTCTTCCAGTTTGCAGCTGTCAGTCATGTATGTATCAGATGACATCACAGCCAATGACTGAATGCTATTCCACTAGCTGTCTCCTCTGAGCATGTGCAAGTTCATGATGAGTTGGAGATTAGGCAGAAAAAAAATTGAGGGGCAGAGGAAAAGGAGGAGCATAACAGGTTTGTCCTACAAAGCATTGTAGGTTTGGTTTGAGAGGATTTACCTACATAGAATTTGAAATGAGGAATTGCCCTTTAAATAGAGACAATATATCACATTCTGAATTTATATGCTACCAATGTGTCCATTTTCTTGGGATTACTTAAAGGGTGTGCCCACCCCTTAGAAAGTACCTGTTAATGTAGGGGCTGATGCATTAACAGGTGCCCATGTTGTTAATTTGCAGTAACCAATAAGATATTGGCTTTTTACTGCAGTTAGATAACATCTGATTGGTGCTCGGTTTCCTATTAGAAGTTTGGAAGCCTACATTGCATTTTATTTCCAGCTAGATGCGCACCTGACAACTTAATGTTTATCATACCTTATTCAAAAAGGTCACCCTACCTTACACTAAATCAATTCATGTGTGTTGACAAATACATAAATATGTTACACGCAGTGTTAAAATCCGTGTAGATTTTTATGATTGTGCCAACTTTATAATGAATTCTTTTTCTGGGACCCATAGCACCATGACTTGTCTGTGTTGGATATGTTCCACTTCATCGTCATTTGGGGGGATTGCATTGTGATTTTCATTAAAAACCACACAGATCCTCCACAGTTCAGCATTCCACATTGTCATAGCCTTGCCTTGGTCTCTCTCCTTTTTTTTTTTTTATCCATTGCCTTTGCTTCCTTTGCACTGACGATGCTCTTGCCTTGTATCTTTCCATGCGAAGGAAGTTTATTCTGTGCATTTTCCCATGTTCTGCATCATGGTATATCAAGTAACCACGCTTCCATGTTCACATCAATTTTTTTGTTTTTTCAATTTATGCACAGCACTTGCTCTGAAATATGGGGACTGAGTACACCAAATACCATAGATCAGTGGGATACAACAGGCCTTTACAGCTTCTCTGAACAAAACAGGTGAATATTTTGCACTGTCGCATCATAGAGCTCTTATGGGGGGAGGGGAAAGACTTAGCGGCTGGGGATGCTCTAGGGACATTTCAATGTATTTGCGGGATGCTGCTTTTTTTTTTTTTTCTATAACAGTTTGGCACAGGATCCTTACAAACCAATTATAAGTCTATTATCTCTCCATTTCTTAGCTGACGTTTTGACCAAAGAAATTCTATATCCACTAATAATTCCAATGAGAATGCTTCAAAGTTGGACCAGGCAGATATTTCAGCCAGGAATTAGTCTAAATTTACAGCCTAAAAACACTTTGGGTAGAGTATATATTGTGTAGTTTGTTGTAGCCATCCAGTTATGTTGACATTCATATTAAAAAAAAAAAAAAACAGTTACACAATTACACAAGTGTGTAGGATTCCTGGTTTGTGTTATTTTTTGTCTTTTTATTTTGACCATTTCACAACCATTTACATCTGCATTTGTGTATATACATATGCAGTTAGTCTCGGTGGTTTGAATAAATTGCGAATACTGTTGTTTTTTTTGTTTTTTTACGTTCGTGTTTAGCAGACAAAGATTCCTTTTATTTCTTTGCACTTAAAGGAGAATGAAAGACTAGTAATAGATAAAGTTTGGGCGATTCCCCGTGTAATGAGGACCATATCTGTTATATTATTTTAAAAGCAAATACATTTAAATTCAAATCCTTGATGCTTCTCCTGTTCCCATGGACATTTGCTTCTGGTGATGTATGTCCCTTTGAATTCTGTAGAGCTGTTGCCAAATAAAGATTTGCCTTACAGCTAAGGTGTTCCCAGAAGCAGAGAAGCTTGGGGGAAAAAAAGGAGGAGCAACCACAAACGTATCAATTTTTAGCCAACTGATTTTATTTCTTAGATTAAGAATATAGCAGTTCAGGTTCTCTTTATGTTGGGAATCGACTAAAGTTAATTTATTATAAGACTTAGTCTTCTTTAAATCTTCCAATTGCTTCTATCTAGTCATACCTTCCGGCTTACAATGCGCCTTGAGACTAGAGTGTAGTTTAAGACTTGCGCAAGCAAGAAAGTAAAATACAAAAGCATCCGACCTAGAGCAACAAGGACAGAGCAGTAGTAATGATATGACCTTTCACGCTGTAGTAGTAATATCTGCATGGTATTGTGGGAGCAGCCCTTGATGTAGAGTATCTTGTGAGCGTTAAGCTTTGTGGCTTGCTTCCGTATCTGTTCCATTGGTGTTCCTGATGTCTCTTTGTGTTTGCATGATAATCAACCTTGGCATTTTCTGAATGGCTAATGCCGCTTTAATTTCTTATTTTTTTTTTTTGTCATCAATCCTGACGCCTGTTCTTTCTGTCTACTAATTTTCTCCTGGCAGGTGTGTTTGTCTGTAGGGTTTACATTTTAACAGACTCTTCTTTCCATTGTGTGTGTTATTTTGTGGCTGTATTGTAAAGCTTTGCTTGTGTGTGTTGTCCACTGTTGTGAAGATGCCTTGCCTCTTTTTTTTTATCTTTGACATGGTGCCATTTTTGGATTTATTTTGTCAAGATCTCATTTTGTTGTTTGTGGGTTTTTTCTGACTTGTATGCAGGTCTCTCGACGGTCGACTCCAGGTGTCCCACCGTAAAGGACTTCCGCATGTCATCTACTGTCGGCTGTGGCGCTGGCCAGATCTTCACAGTCACCACGAGCTGAAAGCGATTGAAAATTGTGAATATGCTTTTAACCTTAAAAAAGATGAAGTCTGTGTTAATCCATATCACTATCAAAGGGTGGAGACACCAGGTGGGTGCAATGGATTTCCTAGCTGCTGTAGTGTTTGTATGGAACCTGGGAAATCCATAGGGATGTGACGGTCCCATGAGTTTTTGCATGATTTAGATTTTTCTAGTGTGTAAAGATTCTCCTGTTTGGGGGGTTGTAATATTTTTTTATTTCTTGTAAACCACAAACAAAATATTGTTACAAATCGGAATTGAGCAATATTTTTATTGATGTCGGGCAGGGGGTCTGAGAGCTGCAAGAACTCCCAGGGAAGGGTGCGTTGTTTATAGTGTGGGTACACACAGTAACGATAAAATGGCAATACCGTTGGATCCGATGGTATCGCCGCTTTATCGTTACTGTGTGTACCACATTTCCCGAACGATCACGAGGCTGACGAACATTCTAGACGGCCTTGTGGACATTTGGAGAAGACTGGAAATTACTCTCGGCCGCGGTTGTCTCCCTTTACTAAAGTTTATGGAAGGCGGTCATGGGAAACATGCAGCCCCCAATGTTCTCTGTGTATAGGGAGAATGCTCGGGACTGTGCTTACCTTGATCTTTTATTACAGACAGGATCTTGCAAATCTGCCCATGGTGATTCTGGACAGACTTACTTGGAGGAAATGGGCGTTATAGAATAGAACATGGGGGTTTTCCACCCATAAAACAAAAAACTGGTCAATGGTCAGTAACCTGCCCCCAACTGATATATTTTGCACTTTATTACCTGCATTACTAACCAGATATTTCATTAAAAGCATTGCCTCCATTCTGGCAGAGTAAGCTGGCCAATAAGCTGCAGTCAATCAAGGTTTGACAACAGACATCACAGCCAATGATTGACTGCTGTTTCACCTCTGCCTCCTCTGCACATGCTCAAGTTATAAAATGCTCATTGAGCAGAGTGAGGAGGCGGATTCCTTTACCCGAAAGGAATAAAACTTATCATTAAATAAGGTTACAAATACATGCAATAAACTGGTAAAAGTAGCAGTTGGGGGTTGTGAGCAATCAATGACGCTGCCACTCTGGCTCCTTCCTGGCTCCAGAGCCAAGGGAACGAGTCTTGGTAAGTATATTTAGGAAGAAGGGCAGAGGAGGAATATTCAAAGTTCTTCACTGAAAATGTGGAAGAACAGGAGGTAAGGGAGATTACCCTACTATATCCACGCTCCCTTATACTATACAGGCATGTGCATATAGTACAAGGGAGCGTGGATGTAGTTGGCGTGGCTTTAGCAGCGATGGCACATTCAGGCTCTATAATAAACTTGCACTGCATGGAAGTTGTCTGCTATGTCACTGCCTGATCGAGCTGTAGTGCACTAAAAATAATCGATTTTAGAGGATTCTGGGAGTTTAAAAAATAATTAAAAATCTGTCTAGCTGTAGACTCTAATAGGTCAATAATAAATTCCAGCCTCACTTTTGGAATGATGCTGGCCATAATATCAAGCTAGCGTGCCGTAAGAATAACTAGAATTGGTCCTAAATCCAGAACCTGCTTCCAGCCCAGCAAGTGTCGAGGGATTCTATTGTTTAACATACATTGAGGGCCCCATGTGCATTGCCACTGTACAAGGTGCAGTCTAATGTGTAAATGACAGGAGGTCACTAGGTTAAGTAAGGTCCCCACCTTAGCAACGTATGGGGTGAAAGATGTAATGTGTCTTGGCACAGCCACAAGCATCATATGATGTAACAAAATACGTCATTGGTCATACCTGCTATGTTTGATTATAAACAGTAACGTGTGAACATAAATCCTCTGCCTGTCGTTACTATACCAATGGATTTTTTATGTTGATTGAAAGAACACATACAAGGGATTTCACCATTGTCATAGATCAGCTGTTTAAGATTGTGTCTGCTTTGTGGACCAAGATGTACTGGGTAAGGAGGCTTCCATTGCACCTGATAACAGACATTGTAACCTATTGCATTGTTTTCGTTCCAATCTAAATGTATTTGCATGTTTCCTCCCACAGTGTTACCCCCTGTATTAGTTCCCCGGCACACAGAAATATTAACAGAGCTGCCGCCTCTTGATGACTACACGCATTCCATTCCAGAAAACACTAATTTCCCTGCAGGAATCGAGCCCCAGAGTAATTATATACCAGGTATTGCTCTTTCTTCTTGGCTCCACATTAACCGATGGATCTCTTAATCTGCTGTTAAGTTCCCACTTGGAATCCTTCATTTTATTTAGAACGGACTGGAGTTTGCAAATAAAAACTACACAAGCTTTCTGTGCCATGGGCTCCATTCATTGCCTGCCCTGCGAGCAATCAGATTTTTTTTTTCTCTAGTCTAGTGGCGTACGGTAAGATGTCTGAAAGCTCTCTATTAAACGATGTCTAGACTGCTGTTTTCTGGAAGAAATTAAGTTAAAAGCACGTGGTTACCAGCAATTAAAGGGGATGTGGTCATTCTAACTGTGCTTTATTGTAACGATTACCATAAGGCTGGAAATACAGCCTTAACTACACAGGGTTCAAGCTTTCCCTACAGCCGTCCTTTCCATTTGAAACAGTGAGCTAATATTAACCAGCAGTCTGTGTTTTGCTGAGCTACCTACAAGTAACATTTGGTCCTTTGAGTGACTGATTTAACAGCTGGTGAGTTGTAGGCTTATAGGAGAGGTCAGAAGCGTTCTATAATGATATCCCAGCTAATGTCATGCAAGGATCAGACTGAGGCAGTACCATTACTATGGCCATTAAGTAATGCTCCCAATGTGTTTCCCGATATTGTTAGTATATTAATACCCATGCTGGTACTGCAAGGATTAGCTGGTGTTGGTACACATTTACCATTGGAAGAAACCAATTGGCCTTCACAGAGTTAACTGCTACCACTGCTTAAAAAGTTGCTTTGATGTAATCTAGCATGATCTTGCACCTAAAGGAAATAGCAGGAAGTAATTGGTTAATAATCTGCATTAGCCAATCAATCGCCTTTCTGCAGTAAACAGTAAAAAGCTTCAATTGGTTGCTTCCAGGGTGGATTTGATTTAAATCACTAGTCAGTAAGGCTTTTAAATCCATAGTTTTCTACATAAAGACTAATTCATTTTTGCTGGTATAAATATAATATGTAAGTAGATGAGGAATTTTAGAATAATAACAATTTAAATAGATTTACTCAACTGAACCAATAACATTACAGCATGTTAAACAAAGCAATTCACTTAGCACTAAAGTGGTTAATTCTGGATAGGTTTGTAGAACAATAGGATTAAGGTCTTTTTCTCAACTCTGTTCATGTTAGAACATTTTTGCTGTGAAGAAGAGGCCTGTGATCTCTGCGGAGTCAAATTCAGTTTTGAGAACTGCAAAAGTAAACCGAGCATCTGTTGTATTATCTTGTAGGCAGAGAAACTGCCCAATAATCTTAGAAAAACCTCTGGAAGAGATTCATGGAATTTATTTACCAAAACAATTAAACATATACAGCCTTATTCTACATAATTAAAAAACAAATCTTTATTTCATGATGGAATAACCTTTGGATGGTAATATATTTTTCTCAAAAAGCATTTTATTTAAAAAAAAACAAAAACAATTTAAACCAAAAAAAAATCTAATTTTTAAATAAATGCTGAATTTTTTGATTTTTTTTTTTTTTTTTTTAAATCATTGCTTTTTTTTTTTATCTACCCTGGTTGCTTCAAATTAATAGCACAGCCAAACTTTGCACCTCTTATTGCGTAAGCCCCTTAAGGTAGAAGTTTTTTTTTATTTATATAATAAAATAACAATGTATAATAAGCAAACCTCATTAGCTACATGTAATAACTGTAATATAAGTATGGATTCTTTGTGTCTTGTAGAAACACCACCTCCCGGTTATATTAGCGAAGATGGGGAAACTAGCGATCAGCAGCTCAACCAAAGCATGGACACAGGTACCGGTATAATATATAATATCGTATACACATCTGTTACCCGCAATAAGACATTGTCCCATGGGTGTGTTTATTAGTGTAGTAATATGTATATAAATACATCGGTTGTATTTTTTTTGCAGGTTATCAGCAGAGCAAACAAATAATCAACCTAAATTGGCTTGTATTAATTGTAGGCACATTAATAAGTGTACTTGCTGCTCTTTTAATTTAAATGGAAGGTTTGTAGCCACACCTCTGTCACTGCTTAAACCTCAACATGTGTTACACTGAAAGGAAGTATAAGGAAGTTCCTGTATTGCGCCACGGTTTGTGACAGTCTTAGCCAATCAAAAAGACTTCCTGTAGGGGGAGAGTCCAGTTGTTTTTTGCTACACAGGAAGTCGTGTGTCTGAGGACATAAAGGAAACGCTTTGCATGTCTCTGCCCATTTCACTTAGAATGCTGGGAGTTTTTTCCTCTGCTGCACTATTGGTCATATATAATAGGATGAGGCTGTGAAGTACCTTCTGTTCTAAGGTTTTTTTTTTTATTTTATGCTCTGTGGAGGGTTCCCCCCCCCCCCCCCTTTAAGCCCATCTCACCTTCAGAGGTGTAACTGCGGGGGTCTGGGCGGCCCTGCGAGATTTGGAGGCCGGGCCCCTGATCCACCCCCCTCCCGAAAGGTCCATGATTAGCTGTTTTTAAACAGCTGATCGCGCATATGAAAGAAATTTATAAAACCTCAAACTTCTGGTTTGGTTCCGTTCTTTAAATAGCTTAAAGGACAACTCCACTCTCATAGGAACATCTTTTAGAAAGAATGGCCTCTTTAAAATATATTGATATATCATAGTTTGTCCTATGAATTCATTACTGTATGCCTGCTATGCTTCTGGAGGCCTCATGGAAACTGAGCAATTTAATATCCTCATTTCCTGCCTAACTGTTGATCCAGAGGAAGGCAAAAAAAAAACACCAAATTTATTAAAGGGGAAAATTCCTTCCTGACTCCAAGTGGCAATCAGAAATTTCCCTGGATCAACTCTACTTTATGTATCAATACCAGTACCTGTTTTATGATTTGCTAAAGTAAGAAATGACCCAGCTATAGATTAAAAGTATCCACATGACCTATATCACCATCATGTGACATGTTCTAAACTTAATTATTATGTGTATCAGGATGGCTAGATACAGTAGGCTACATGTTTCTTCCATATTTCCCCCATCCATTAATTCTGTAGTCTACCCATCGTCAGGGCTCTGATCCTTTCTACTTAATTACTCTCAACCTTATGGGGCAGTTGTGGCAAAAATGATAACTTTCTTAAATAAGGTTTTAAATGATGGATATGACTAAAAAACATTTTTTTTGTACAATTTATAACCCAAAATGTGTTGTTGTAAGCAATTTTTAACCAAAGATGCATTTTGGCTTTGACAGACCCATTCTAAAAGGCCTGAAGAGTGTGACTCGATACAAATGGTCCTTCCCGGTTTCTTGAATGACCAGTTTTGTCCCATGTGGTCGAAGCATTCTGGGGGCATGACTGGGCGGGGCAGGGCAGCTTAAAGGACATCTCCACCCTCATAAGAAAATCTTTTAGAAAGAACGGCCTCTTTAAAATATGTTGATATATCATAGTTTGTCCTATGAATTCATTACTGTACATCTGCTATGCTTCTGGATGCCTCATGGAAGCTGAGCAATTTAGAAACCTGTACTGAGCCTGTACTGAGCCTGGGCATGCTCAGAAGAGGCAGATAGGGGATTAACATTCAGTCATTGGCTGTGATGTCAACTGTCAAATCTATAACTGACAGTTACTAACTGGAAGAACCAGGACATTGTGCAGGATTTCAGGTTAGACTTATATATTTCACATTTCAAACTATTACCGTTTAGGGTTCTGTGGGTGATTTACCTGTATATAAGTTTTCATTTCAGGGCTGGACTTGCCCTTTAACATTTTATAACACCCGGTATTGGAAGTTATGGTTTGAATGAAGAAAATAAAATGTTATATTCTTTTTATTAGCAATTCACTTTTTGTGCTTAATCTGCAGTAACTGTGTTGTAGACCAAATTCTCCTATTATTTTTTAACTGGGACATTCTACTTAAAATAGAAAATGTGTACCTTGTTTCTTTAATATTGTGAATGGTAGGATCAAGTATTCCGAGCTAGTCTTCTTCCTCCGTGACTGCCACTCTGTCTCCCATAATCCTTAATGGGGAACTGATGGGCAGACAATCACCTGTCCAATCACCTGTCTCTACATAATTACAAACTGCAGTTCATCAAACACATATTTCCATTTGTCTGTTTAAATGGAGCCAACTTGTTACCTTTCCCTACAGAAAAGCATGATACCAGATTCTGGTAACCACATTCCAAACAAGGAGAGATTATTATTTCCCTGCAGGGAAACCAGACTAAAGACGTGGGTGTATAAGGAGCCTTTGGAGGATATTTGAGCTCTGTTGGCATTTGTCAAGGGAATATCGAGACAGAAAAAGTCTGAACGAGATTATTAGCAGGTTAGGTAAAGGCGAAAGTTAAAATAGAAAGGAGACAGATTGGTTGAACACAGGTGTCCGATGAAAGAAGGAACATGATTCGCTTTTAGTGCAGATCAATGAACATTCAGTAATCCCACTGCACCAGTCCCTGGTTGACCAATCTGCCTGACAGAATCCTGGTCGTGGACACTGTCGGGACGCTGATGCATTTTAATTATAGCTCTAGAAGCTATAATACTGGAAATGGAAATGAACAACAGAAGAGCTAACATGTCCTGCAAAGGATGCTACATGTTTTCAAATACACACAGGTTGTATAGTGACGTACTCTCTAAAGAAGCAATACATTCATTAAGCAGTTAGCAACTCTTTTTTTTTTTACTAATTACCCTGAAACTGTTAATTTACATAATGTATCACTTGTCCTTAACCATAGATCCCCCTGTAAAGTTCCTGAATCTCCTGCCATTTAGCAGCACAAGTGTTTTTTTTATTACATTTCCCCACTTCTGTAAGAGATCAAAACGGAAGGTAGGAGTACTATGTCCTACCTCCATGAGAACTGTACTTATAACAGGGAGATTCACAAAAAAAGTTTTAAAATAAAGTCAGTTTAGAATTCCTTTATGAGCAGTCAGCAACCTTTGATAAGGAGAACACTGATTTTTTAATTGAATATCTCTCTCCAGGGACCTCAGGCAGGTAATTTACTTTATGGTCTTGGAATTTTCAGGGGGACAGAAAGGTGAGTATGGATTGCTATGTGGGGGGGCGGACATGGCCATTAACCTTGTAAAGTATCTGCGTACTGATATATGATTTATTACAATATGCAACAATTCTCACTGAATTTTTTTTGCAAAGGTTCATGATAAAACGACGGCCTTCGAATATTACCGCAGATGCAGTGAGTCCGATTTACGCTCCTTGCAGAGATATCTTGGAAATGACAGCTGCAGACAAGTTTTGGACTTGAAATAAGTGCAAGTTGGATATGTAGTAGTCATGGTTACATATTCATCTCTAGAAATATATCCGTGAGGATAAACATTCACAGAACACGCAGAGCACGCAAACAGGCTCATAAAGTAATGAACAAAGTTGGTTATTTCTGTCGAACTCTGCAGGGTTTAGTGTTGGGGGGCTGGTTACGCAAAAGATTAAAAAGTAGAAGTGAACTTATATGAGAATCAGAATAGAAGTACCCTGGTAAAAAGCTTATATCTGATTGGATGCTGCTAATTAATATCTCATGTAATATTTGGAAAATAGCAGGGCTATACGATAAATAATCGTCAATGTGGCTGCAATAATAATAATAATAATAATAACGCAGTGTCACATTTTTCATTACGTTTCAAGGTTTATACTAATGAAGTCGATCTTGTATTCTCCGAGTTTCTAAATACCAAAAGAGAACCAAATCTCTACAAAAAGCCGCCGTGAGAAGCAATGTGCACCTGGCTATATCTCTATGGCTTCTTCGCCTCCGTATATTATACCTGAATCTTACCTAATTCCAAGTCCTTTTACTCCTGCAATGAAACTGCCTGTAGATTGGGAGACTATAGCGTACGGATAATTATCGTTAGTTATACATATACTTACTGATTACCTTACTATGTTTAGGAGTTACAAAGGGTATATGGCTGATATTGCACTTTATATGTGTTTTTAGATGTTTATAATATATGTCTTTAACTAGCATTTATAAATGAAGGTTAATATTATTTTGCACAAATTTTGAAGAGCCTTACTATCTTCCTTCTAAATATCCACTGTCACAGACTCAGACAGTCAGGACAGACAAGGAAGTTTAACTTTACACACCTATATCCAGAGAAGCTAGGGCCATAGTTATGGCTACTGTCATACATTGGCAATAACGCTTGGTATCGCTAAATTGCGATACCGGGCTTTATAAATATGGCCCCTAAAGACTAGAGATGTAATGTGGGTTCGAATAGAACGCGGTTTCGAATCGAATCTGATGGTTTCGAAGTCCCGCCGAAACTTTCGGAACTCTGAATTTTCTGAATTTTCGATTTTTATAGAAATCGACAAATATCGAAATCGAAACTGCAAAAATAACCCTAGAAAGTAATGATCGAAAACAGCCCGATAGTGAGGAAAGTTTTAAAATAAGTTTTGGTTCTATTTCCGGGTTCCCCAGACCATTCCCCAGGTCTGTGTCATTTACAGTAACCTACTATTACTATTTGTCCCTCAAAATGGACAGAAACTTTCAATTATTTTTCTCTCATAGACTTCTATGGTTTAGTTTTCGAAAATTTCAAAAATTCAAAACAGAACAAAACTCAACAATTTTGAACATCTCTACTAGAGACGTGATCCTAGGCTTGTTACTCTTTAAAGATTTGACCAACCCTGTTCCTAATAATCTAGCCATCTGAAGAGCTGCCCAGCTAATATCCTTCTGAAAACATTGCATTTTATTGTAGACACGTGAACAACAGCTATATAACATGCACAAGGCATTTTCTGGGTGCAGCACTCACTATAAGGGTTCCAGAGAGTTCCCACTATTACTGGTATTGCAATAGGCACATCAATACAGACAAGTTAACACGAAAAGTTACATAAAGTTACATAAATTGTTAGTAAGGGCCGTATTTATAAAAACATGGTAGGTTATTTTCTGACCATGGCAGTAATTTACAGATGTAAATGGGCATTATTTTAAACTACGGGTGTTATTTAACACTGCTGTTATTTTACACAATGAGTGCTAATATACACTACTGTTATTTTATCCTATTGGTGCTATTTTGACTACTGTTATTTTACATTGCAGGTGTTATTTTACACTACTGTGGTTTTACACTATTAGTGCTAATTTACACTACTGTTATTTTACACTGTGTGGTTTTTTTACTCTACTGTTATTTTACACTATTACTGTTATTTTACACTGCTGTTATTTTACACTGCATGTGTTTTTTTTTACTCTAATGTTATTTTACACTATTACTGTTATTTTACACTACTGTTATTTTACACTGCATGCTTTTTTACTCTACTGTTATTTTACACTATTAGTGTAATTTTACACTAATGTTATTTAACACTGCGTGTGTTTTTTTTCGCTACTGTTATTTTACACTCTCAGCCAGATGTAAGAAGAGGAGCAGTAGTTAGTGTGACTCCTTTGTTGCGGCGTGGCGGCTGCGCGGCTAATACAAAAGTTAACGTGCAGCCGCTGCAAGCGATGTTATATGCCAAAAATGGCATTCTATTGCGGCACATTAAACGCCAGCTAAAATCGTTTAGGTGTTATTTGACACTACTGTTATTTTACACTATGGTAGTTATTTTACACTACTGTTATTTTACACTATGGGTGTTATTTTACACTACTGTTATTTTGCACTATGGATGTTATTTTACACTACTGTTATTTTACACCATCGGTGTTATTTTACACTACTGTTATTTTATACCATCTGTGTTATTTTACACTACTGTTATTTTATACCATCTGTGTTATTTTACACTATTGTTATTTTACACTATGGTAGTTATTTTACACTACTGTTTTGTTATACCATGGGTGTTATTTTACACTATTGATATTTTACACTATGGTAGTTATTTTACACTGCATTAACCAAAGGCATTTTCTTTTTAGCCTCTTCTCTAGGGATCAGTCTTATAGCAAAATGTTTAGTGTTAATTCCTTATAGGATGTGTACTACTAATGACCTGATATTTAGCACCCTACAGCGGGTTTATAGAAACAATATTGGCTGCAGGTATTTTATAAACACTGTAATCAATGTGTGCATTCAATACAAGCATTGGTGCCATCCATTAATTGCATTAGCAATGACTGAACAGAGCACTAGACATCAGGATTGTAAATCCTACTTGTGCGCATACACCACGTGCAAACAGAAGTAACAGATAAAAGGTTTGGGATAAAGAACGCAAAATAAAGAAAAATGGTATGAATTATTCAGGTGGCGTAATGTGGGGAAGGCTGTACTTTATGTTGGATGGGTTTTGCTGGGTTTTGCTTTGAGAGCTTATACAATACAATAACATTTGTATAGCGCTCTTCTCTGTGGGACTCAGAGTTCAGTTATTTATGGTAGGGTGACAGAGAATGCAACCTTCAGGTCTGCAAATGCTGCACTGAACAGATTTGTTTTCAGTCTAGATTTAAACCCTCCAGGGTTGGGGCAATTCTGACTGATTGGTGTAAGGAGTTCCATAGAGTGGATGCGGAATGACAGATGGATCAACGACCCAAGAATTTTAGGTGAACTCTGGGGATGACTAGGTTAACTAGATTATTTGAACTTGATGGACTTTTTTCAACCCAAAATTAGCGATGAATAAACCTGCCATTTGTGTCAGCTTGGAACAAATGTCACCTGTCCAAACCAAAAGTTCTGCACCAACAGTACCCAAAGTTTTTGACGGTCAAATTTTTGTAATTCTGCATCAAACTTCAGTTTTTAGTGTCTACCGGCAGAATTTCCAACATGGAAAAGGGAGTTACTTCTTGGAATCATGTCCAGGTCGGAACTCAGCATATTCCTACCGAATAACTATATCAGTATATTGTACAAACTATTAATTCTGGTACCTTCTTATAAACCCAGCGAACCCAGCTCTGTGGAGCCCATCTATCTATCATAGCATCTCTTTACCACAGCATCTATATACCACAGCATCTATCTACCAGATAATCTATCTACCACAGTATCTATCTACCACAGTATCTATATACCCCAGCATCTATCTACCAGAGTATCTATCTACCACAGTATCTATATACCCCAGCATATACCTACCAGAGCATCTATCTACCACAGCATCTATCTACAACAGTATCTATCTACCACAGCATCAATCTACCACAGCATCTATCTACCACAGCATTTATCTATCACAGCATCTCTTTACCACAGCATCTATATACCACAGCATCTATCTACCACAGCATCTATCTACCACAGCATCTATATACCACAGCATCTATCTACCAGAGCATCTATCTACCACAGAATCTATCTACCACAGCATCTATCTACCACAGCATCTATCTACCACAGTATCTATATACCACAGCATCTATCTACCACAGCATCTATCTACCACAGCATCTATCTATCACAGCATCTCTTTACCACAGCATCTATATACCACAGCATCTATCTACCAGAGTATCTATCTACCACAGTATCTATATACCCCAGCATCTATCTACCACCTTTAAGGCCTTAATTGGTGCATGCCGTTAATTAACCTGAATGAATTGGCACCCTTATTAATTGCACTATGCACTTATTTCTCACTCCCATTGTATTGTTTTCTTCACATTTGTGGCTTGTTCCTTTTTTGGGACTTCGGCTTTCCCAAACGATCAGGCTTTTAAAAAAAAAAAAAAAAAAAAAGTAAAATTGGGTAGGGACAGTCTAGGCCTCTTTTAGATCTCAGGATTCTAATTTTGAGATTTTCCATACATATTCTCTATTGGGCTGTCCATTGCCTCCCATCAAAGAGATGTCTAATGGTTTTTTACTGATTTGTTTGATATTTGCCTGAGAAGGGAGGAGGGTTTTGACCACCTTTGGGAACTTGTGCTTCACTCTGGTGTTGAGCATTAAAACACTGGGATATCTCCACCCGAACTAGCTCCAGGGCATTTATAGTGTCCATACATTATTTCTATCAATAGTCCAGATATACCAACCTGATAGACTCTTAGGGTTCGTACACACGCACAATGTGTATGAACGGCCATTTTGGCTGATGATCGTGCCGTGTATGGATCGTTACCCAACCGGCCAGGTGGTTCTTTCGATCGCACGTGTGTACAAACCTTTATCCAGAACAACTAATAAAATCAACAAACTACTTTAACAAAGTATTCTTTTAGGGGATGTGACACTTATAGAACCAGGATTTCATACAATGTCTTTATTCACTGTTTTTCATTTCTTTTTAACGTTTTGCCTTTGTTTTTTTATAGGGTGTGTAAAGATTGACAGGGAGACTCAATAAAAGTTATCATTAAAAAAAAGTGCTAATTTTGCCCCAACCAATCATTTTATTTAACATTTGAAAGTAAACATCTGATTGGTTGGGGCAAAACTAGCACTATTTTTAATGATAAGAACTTTTTTTGAATAACCCTGTTTATATCTACTGTATCCACACATAAACATATGCACACACAATTCCACTGTGCACCAACGGGGGCACACTTTTGCTAGTGTATATATATATATATATATATACTAAATTTTCATTGGATCGATACAGATTAAGGTATCAGTGCAGGCATCGCTATGTATAATTTATTTTTATTCTAAATTTAGTAGGGCTGTAATCTAGGGGTGGTTTTGTAGTTCAATTACACTGGTTTCCCCCAGGGTCAAATGTGTTGCTGCCTTTAGTGACCTAAAGCTACATTGTATGAACAAGTTGTTGCCTTTTAATTCCTAAAATAAATGTTTTATCAACGCAGGGTCACCAGCTGAGCTGTCTCCGAGTACCCTTTCTCCAGTCAACCACAATCTGGGTGAGTCTGGCAAATCTTTACCTGAGCCCCAAAGGGACCTCTTTCACATTATGATTAAAATAGATCTTTTTATTGAAGTGAATATTTAATCGTACAGAACTGTGTACCTAAGAGATTGTTTAAAGGGAAAGAAATATGCATAATGTTATATTATGTCCAGATCTGTATACATACCATCAGCAACAACTCACCCGCCATTTTGTCTTGTCTAGATCTGCAACCTGTCACCTACTCGGAACCTGCGTTCTGGTGCTCTATAGCTTACTATGAACTGAACCAGCGGGTGGGCGAAACGTTCCACGCATCACAACCTTCGCTTACTGTAGACGGCTTTACAGATCCCTCGAATTCTGAACGGTTTTGTTTAGGGTTACTTTCCAATGTGAACCGTAACGCCACGGTGGAAATGACCAGGCGCCACATAGGTAACCAGTAGTCATTGTACAATTCCCATAATTGTAGCATTTCTATTTTCTGGCAGTGCTAATTGTTTGCTATTTGTTGTAGGAAGGGGGGTCCGGCTGTACTATATCGGTGGCGAGGTGTTTGCCGAGTGCCTAAGTGATAGCGCTATTTTCGTCCAAAGTCCCAATTGTAACCAGCGATATGGTTGGCATCCAGCAACTGTTTGTAAGATTCCACCAGGTTAGTCTATAGATTTGGGTTTCCTATGATTTGATTCCAATGGTTAGCAAATCTTTCTAGCAACCTACAAATTGAGAAGCCTGGGAAGTTTTCTGCTAACTACTGTGTAGATCCCATGACCACCTGTTACGTATTTCATTGATTATAATCTACATTTCCTGCAAAACAGACCAAAGTATCTAATGGTCTTTGGCCACAGATGCTTTTCCCTTGTTTTATTGTTCTATGCCCTACGCTGTGTCTGATGCAAGCAGAGCACGGGGTGGGCCACAGTGGGTAGATTTGCCTTGGCTGTCGGCCTCTTGGTCGTGAAAGATCAGCCCAATAGCTGATTGGCGGTGCAGCCTAGCTCTGCCTCTAGTCCAGGACCTGTTCAATGAGAAGACGCATTTGCAGATTAGGTGTTTCCATTGGTCAGGCCCCAAGAGGAAGTGCAGGCAAAACACATTTTAGGCCAGAATATTTTGATTACAACAATGTATTGCTGTTAGTTGCTTGCTACACAAAGATACAACTGACGGGTTATAACATGTTAAATGGAAGGTTTTGGAACATAGAGTAATGTTGTACATTTATCTTTCTGTTTGTGATATAACTGCATTGTTCCTAACCATAGGGTGCAATCTGAAGATTTTTAATAACCAGGAGTTTGCTGCTCTCCTCGCACAGTCTGTGAATCAAGGCTTCGAGGCAGTTTATCAGTTAACTCGAATGTGTACCATAAGGATGAGCTTTGTAAAAGGCTGGGGTGCTGAATACAGGTATTTCCAATGATTTTCTATTGTTTTTCAAGCTGAGCCCATCACTGTGTCATCTTTACAATCAGGACTTTATCATGAGCAAAGATTTCTACCAGTTTTCATTCTGTACGAGACCAGGTTTACATATGGATACGGTCCCTCTGTCCGTGGAAGGGGGGACACAGTTACAACTTATCACTCCACATAAATATTATTTAAAATGAAATAAACTACATGTTATCCAGTAACACAAACAAGCTTATCCTTCCCACCCAAATCATCATCTCTTCTTATTTGTATTGTCAGAATGGTGCCATATTCAAGGGTAAAAAGAAATGTGTAAATATAACTTTGTAGCAGACCCCTGGCATTATTACTGTTTTATTGTTGGTTATTTTTAATCATTTAAAGGGCATATTGACCCTTAAAAAACTGGTAACTTGTCAGTTACCTTCCTGCAACCCAAACTTCTATTTTTACCGGTTTATTTTGTGAATTTGTAACCAGATATTTGCACTTTATTACCTTCATTACTACCAGACATTTTTAGAATAATCTATTAGGGGAAGGTAGCTACCGATGTTTTTTTTTGTTTTGTTTTAACAACGGACATGCCCTTTGAGAACAAACTGCAATAGTTTGAAAGTTGAGAGATGTAAGACTAATCTGTAATGCTGCCCTGTGTTATGTTAACCTCACTTTCTGGTTCTTTCGGTTAGCAGCTGTCAGTCATAGATGTGACTGTTGACATTGCAGATAATGACTGACTGCTATTCACCTAGCTGCCTACTGTGAGCATGAGCTTGGAACATGCTTGGACATCTTGTAGAGGATAACACTAGAAGTTAGTAACGCACAGCTACCCTGTGCTTGTTAAAGGTGGAAGTACAGGGGATAGTGTAAAATAAATACAAAAAAGGAAAAAGATATCACCCCAATATTCTGCCGGTTAACTGCTGGGGTGCTATTATGCATAACCTTTCATTAGTACACGTTAAAAAAAAAAAAAAATATAACACAACACACAGATTAAATGTACACAGCCACAATCTGCCATAGAAAGAGAAAACATCAGCCTGCTATAATTAAGTGTATGGGTGCTAAGTGATGACTTAACACACTCGTGTGTGTATATATACAGGGAGACCCAGGTATGTTTCGCTCTGGTGACCTGACGATTAATTCTGTAACACCCTTATTTTAAACAACACTTGGGATATGTGACTCGCCCATCCAACGTGGTGGCCCGGGTGCTGGGCTGCCTCTTACCCCTCGCTAAGTCCGAATGCACTCTCATAAATGTAGGTAAAGGTGGAACCTGCACATAGACCTGTAGTCACACTCAAAGTCAAGTGCTGTCTCCAAACTGTCTATCCCTTTACAACTGATCGATAGCCCTAAGCACTCGTATCTTGTAGAGGAGTTGAAAAGCTTTAGCGAGGCAGAAAAACACATTAGTCCTACATCTGTGAGCTTTCTAATTTCTGGTGTCTGTGGGGTGATAAATCATTTTCATTTAAGGGGGTGAATATGCCCTTTAAATTCTCTCTTCTCTTTCTAGGCGGCAGACTGTCACAAGCACGCCCTGCTGGATCGAGCTTCACCTGAACGGACCTTTACAATGGTTGGACAAAGTGTTGACACAGATGGGTTCCCCTTCAGTTCGCTGCTCCAGCATGTCCTAATGGTTTCTTCATTCACATATTACCTGCAGGCGTCAACTGAAGTCGCCAGCAAAACAGACTTTACAGCTTGTCTGTCATAGTATTTGTCTGTGGTCCCCATGAACTGTTTACAATCCAAGCAAAAAAAACAGCACTTGAGGTCCCATCAACGTAAAGCACCTTGTTGGAATTTGTTTCTGATACTGTCAATAAAAATAGTAGATGAAATATTTAGTGTAAAAATACCAGGGAAGGGACTGTTTTAAAAAGGACATTAAATGTTGCATTATTGGGCGAAGAGTAGAGTGTCCTAATGGTTTAACAATAACATGAGTAGTTCTTGTGTACTGTTCTCTAGTTACTCTGTTGCGTAGTTATCCATTTTTTTTTCTTTTAGAGAATCAACTCTCTCTGCTTCTTCGATTTTAGCCAAACTTGTTCCAAAAACGAAATCGATTTTTTTTGTTTTTTGTTATTATCCCCCTCATATATTTGTATGTTCCCCCCATTTTTTTTTTTTTTTTTTTGGACTACTTGCTATTTTTATATGTTGTGTAATAAATGATGCATACCTAATGCTCCATTCCCCTACAAGGTCACCCCCACCCCAGAACATCCGTTACATATCAACAAATTTAGTCTGGGTTTTAAAATTGCGGCCAGGGCCTTTGTCTTAGTGTTGATTTGTAACGACGCAATCATCGGTGGTAACCAAGCAGTCATGGAGCCTTTGACATTTGCTGTTTATTTTTTAATATACCAAATAGTAAAGTTGGAAAATTTAAACCAGCGGTGAATTATTATTATTTTTTTTTTGTCATTTTAAATGCATGTTGTTGTGAACCCTTGGACACGACATTTGGACCCTATGAGATATTTAGGGGGCGGAAGCAATTTGCCGTAACCAATCAAATCTTGTCTTTTTTTTTAATAGGTTAATGCAATTAGATAATGTCTGATTGGCTGCCGCAAAACATTGCATCAGACCCTTTAGAGTTCTATTCTATGAATGTCTGAGCATAGGGAAAGGTCGGGTAGAAAGGGTAACTCTGGCTTAAATACGTACATCTTACTAACAATTTCATCCTGTAGCTGTCATTCTCTTCTAATCGTGGCAGAATCTTTTCCCCTCCCCCCCCTTCAGTGCCCTCCCTCCCCGTGGCTATATCTTTTACACTTGTCATGTACTTTGTAAGTACAGCTGGTGAAAATGAATAAAGAAAATAAAGTTTTAAAAAAAAAAAAAGAAAAACAAAAAAACGTGGCCAGTGTTAAAATCTCATAATTCGGCTGAATCATTGAGAATGGTGTTTTTTGTATGCCATATTATTTAGAACCTAGAGGCAATTCCAATGTGTTTGAAAGGTAACCGATAGGCCAGATCATTTATAAAAACAAAGCATAATTGGCAAAGCATTAAGCATTTCGTGAACTAGTTTTACCAGTAGATTTGTGTATTGGTAGAACTCGTGAACTTAAGACATAAGCTTTGTGTGTGTTGCATTTGCCGAATATGTGAATACACTAATAAAAGATTTAATTCTCTCGTATCGTTCTGTTCTTTTGTCCTGATTGCTTCACAGGAGGTTCCATGACAAACTCCAACTCTGAGATAGTATGTGTCCATTTGTACTGGGCAGATTGTGGTTGGTTAAAGCGTTATATATAAAGCCTTCTGTTGTACCGTCAAACTGAACCCTTAGGGCTTGGCCACATCCGTGTAATTTAACACGCGATCCCCAAAAATGACCAGGATCACATCACAAGCATCCACCAGTGTGTGCAATGGTTTAGTGTGGCCTCGGCCTACATCGCATTTCTAGATAAAAATTGTGAGACGTTTATTGCTAGAAAGGTTCAGCAATAATACTTCCTGTTTTCAGCCATGTGCTCAGTCTCTTGCCTGCATTAATAGGCAACTGTCAATTTTCTTTAATGCCTGCAGGTTTTCCCCAACATTAAGCCTTAAGTGAGCATGCTTCTTCCCTGGAGAAAATAGGAACATTTACTGCAATATAATTTCTCACAGGCTGCAGCCAGAGAGGTGATTAAAGGAAAGACTGCAGGCTTCTATTTAACCCTAACTTGTTCGGAGAGCACAGTTGCCCTTTAAACCTGAAAAAATAGTTTTAACGCTGAGAGAATTAGGTCTAACCTGAAATGCTGCCTAATGTTCTGTTGGCTCTCTCTGCTGCCTGGTTCATTGTCTGTTATGGGCCCATACACTAATAAATCCTGGCCAAACAATCGACTGATCTTATGCTAAAAATGTTCCCATTTGTCCGATAATAACCTTTTGTATGATGATCGTATGAAAAAACATCCAAGAACCGATCATCATACGATATCGGGATTTGTGCGTGTATGGGCCCCATAAGTCAAGGATGTTACAAGCACCATTACAGCCAATGACTGAATGCTATTACCAGACTAGCTGCCTTCTTTGAGCTTGGAGAAGGAGGTAAAGCATAATTTTTGCTGCAATACATCTGTCAACTTTAGGGGGCGATTTACTTACATACAATTTTTCAATTAAGGCATTAATTTCCCCATTAAGCCGGAGTTTTTTTCCCCTGCTCAACCATGTGCTGTACAGCCTTGATAGGCCCAGTAGGGGGCACCCCAAATTTTGAGTCTTAAACAAACTTGCTTTGTAGGAGGAAGGGCATAAGAAATTGCACAGACAAGTAGATGCGGAATAGGTCAATTTTGCTAATACTGAATCTCATAGGCCACTGGAATATACGTTAAGGGCCAGTTGGCCTTCTAAAGCACATTTGTCCAGCTTTGTTACAGGACCATATTATGGGTTATGTCTCTATGTCTTAGAAATCCTTGTGAATATACAAGGAATAGATCTGATTATATATAGAACCTGCTTGGCTTTAATAAGGAAGTAGAGTTCAGTCGTAGTAGTGGATGTTGTATACTATCGCACCGAAAATGGTGATCACTTTGCACTCAAATATCAATTGCATGGTACACCAACGGAGGTGATGTGTCCACCTCCATAGGCCAACACGACTGTGCACTTAACATGAGAGATGCCCAGAGTGGTTATGGCTTTAGGTAGGTCTCCCTTACAGAGATTCATTAGCGGCTTTTAGATGGAATGAAATAGTCACATAGGAATCCACTACTGAACAGCTAGCAGTGAATGTCGCACAGCTGCCATATTGAGCCAGTTTGCGTGAATTGGGCCCATTGTTGTGCATAAAAAGGGGTATAGATTTAAGGAAGGAAAATAGTCTCCCTCTTTACAAGGCAACGATAACGCCTCATTTAGACAAGGTGTTTGGAATCCCATATATAAAAGGGGCATATTCAGCGAAGGGCAACTACATTTTTAAGGGACTTCACTATGATTAAGTAAGTTGGAGTTATTTACAATGAAAGATTGAACAAATACATTAATGGGCCAGACAGTAAACTCTGGTGAACCAAATAATCCAATCAGAGGACATGTGAACATCCTTCATGAGTAGAAGTTTTGCCATCAGGTGCGGAAATTTTTTCTAAGACTATTCTCGCCTCAGCCCTTGGAAAGTACCCATAGGACCTAACCTGCTAGACCCTCACCCATGGGTTTAGCTTGCAACTTCAGCTCTAACCTATTACAAGCTCTGACATGCTGTTATTTACTTCCTACCTTCAAGAAGCACATCTTCCTATTGGTATTAACTAGATTGTAAGCTCTATGGGGCAGGGACCTCCTTTCCTCTTGTGGCAAAGCTGTAGCACTTCTATTTATATATTTATGTACTGAACTATCTATGTATTTATCCCCCTTGTATGACTATTGTATTTTATACTGTACAGCTCTGCGCCCCCAAGTGGCACTATATAAACTATACATACATCAGGGGATTGCAACTTTTATAGGTTAGTGCTAAACCAAGGGGTTACTACCTAGATGTTTAAGCCCTCCCCCTGGGTACTTTCAAATGGAAGGGGGTGCATTGGACATTGTTAGATTAGTATTTGAGGTTGAATAAAGACATACGTCCATCCAATCCAACCCATCTAGCAATATCCTCATTTCCTGCCTAACTGTTGATCCAGAGGAAGGAAAAAAAAACCACCAAATTTATGAGGGGTAATCCAAGAGAGTAATCCTGCACACACCTAATTTAATTTAGTAGACAACATGCTGGGTGCAAAGTGGCCGACTGAGGCAAAATAGTCACAAATATAGAAAATATATTAAAGCCACGCACACCAGACTTGAATAGTCCTGTGTATTTATACATCATACAAGGTACATCAAAGTGACGTTTCGGTAACAAAGTACCTTCTTACCTGAAGAGGTACTTGTTACCGAAACCTCACTTTGATGTACCTGTGTATGATGTAATAAAATACACAGGACTATTCAAGTCTGGTGTGCGTGGCTTTAATATATTTTCTAAATTTATGAGGGGGGGGGGGGGAATTCCTTCCTGACTCCAAGTGGCAATCAGAAATTTCCCTGGATCAACTCTACTTTATGTATCAATACCAGTAACTTGCAACATTCCTTGTGTAGAAACTCATCCAGCTTTTATTAAACTGACCAATGAACCTGCCATAACAACGTCCACTGGAAGACAGTTCCATAGCTTTACCGTCTCACAGTGACAAACCCTTTCCCAACTCTACTTTATGTATCAATACCAGTAATTGTAACATTCCTTGTTTGTAGAAACTCATCCAGCTTTTTATTAAACTGACCAATGAACCTGCCATAACAACGTCCACTGGAGACAGTTCCATAGCTTACCGTCTCACAGTGACAAACCCTTTCCCAACTCTACTTGTATCAACCAGTAACTGTAACATTCCTTGTTTGGCAAAACTCATCCAGCTTTTTATTAAACTGACCAATGAACCTGCCATAACAACGTCCACTGGAAGACAGTCCATATGCCGTTACCGTTCTCACAGTGACAAACACTTCCCAACTCTACTTATGTATCAATACCAGTAACTTGTAACATCCTTGTTTGTAGAAACTCATCCAGTTTTTATTAAACTGACCAATGAACTGCCATAACCACGTCACTGAAGACAGTTCCATAGCTTTACCGTTCTCACAGTGAAAACCCTTTCCCAACTCTACTTTATGTATCAATACCAGTAACTTGTAACATTCCTTGTTTGTGAGAAACTCATCCAGCTTTTATTAAACTGACCAATGAACCTGCCATAACAACGTCCACTGGAAGACAGTTCCATAGCTTTACCGTCTACAGTGACAAACCCTTCCCAACTCTACTTTATGTATCAATACCAGTAAATTGTAACATTCCTGTTTGTAGAAACTCATCCAGCTTTTTATTACATGACCAATGAACCTGCCATAACAACGTCACTGGAAGACAGTTCATAGCTTACCGTTCTCACAGTGACAAACCCTTTCCCAACTCTACTTTATGTATCAATACCAGAAACTTGAACATTCCTTGTTTGTAGAAACTCATCCAGCTTTTATTAAACTGACCAATGAACCTGCCATAACAACGTCCACTGGAAGACAGTTCCATAGCTTTACCGTTCTCACAGTGACAAAACCTTTCCCAACTTACTTTATGTATCATACCAGTAAACTTGTAACATTCCTGTGTTTGAGAAACTCATCAGCTTTATAAACTGACCAATGAACCTGCCATAACAACGTCCACTGGAAGACAGTTCCATAGCTTTACCGTTCTCACAGTGACAACACTTTCCCAACTCTACTTTATGTATCAATACCAGTAACTTGTAACATTCCTTGTTTGTAAAACTATCCAGATTTTATTAAAACTGACCAATGAACCTGCCCAACAACGTCCACTGGAAGACAGTTCCATAGCTTTACCGTTCTCACAGTGGCAAACCCTTTCCCAACTCTACTTTATGTATCAATACCAGTAACTTGTAACATTCTTGTTTGTGAAACTCATCCAGCTTTTTATAACTGACCAATGAACCTGCCATAACAACGTCCACGGAAGAAGTTCCATAGCTTTACCGTTCTCACAGTGACAAACCCTTTCCCAACTCTACTTTATGTATCAATACCAGTAACTTGTAACATTCCTTGTTTGTAGAAACTCATCCGCTTTTTATTAAACTGACAATGAACTGCCATAACAACGGCCACTGGAAGACAGTTCCATAGCTTTACCGTTCTCACAGTGAAAAAACCCTCCCAACTCTACTTTATGTATCAATACCAGTAACTTGTAACATTCCTTGTTTGTAGAAACTCATCCAGCTTTTATTAAACTGACCAATGAACCTGCCATAACAACGTCCACTGGAAGACAGTTCCATAGCTTTTACCGTTCTCACAGTGACAAACCCTTTCCCAACTCTACTTTATGTCAATACCAGTAACTTGTAACATTCTTGTTTGTAGAAACTCATCCAGCTTTTTATTAAACTGACCAATGAACCGCCATAACAACGTCCACTGGAAGACAGTCCATAGCTTACCGTTCTCACAGTGACAAACCCTTTCCCAACTCTACTTTATGTATCAATACCAGTAACTTGTAACATTCCTTGTTTGAGAAAAACATCCAGCTTTTTATTAAACTGACCAATGAACCTGCCATAACAACGTCCACTGGAGACAGTTCCATAGCTTTACGTTCTCACAGTGAAAACCCTTTCCCAACTCTACTTTATGATCAATACCAGTAACTTGTAAAATTCCTTTTGTTAGAAACTCATCCAGCTTTTTATTAAACTGACCAATGAACCTGCCATAAACAACGTCCCTGGAAGACAGTTCCATAGCTTTACCGTTCACAGTGACAAACCCTTTCCCAACTCTACTTTATGTATCAATACCAGTAACTTGTAACATTCCTTGTTGTAGAAAACTCATCCAGAGTTTTTTAAACTGACCAATGAACCTTGCCATAACAACGTCCACTGGTAGACAGTTCCATAGCTTTACCGTTCTCACAGTGACAAACCCTTTCCCCAACTCTACTTTATGTATCATACCAGTAACTTGTAACATTCCTTGTTGTGAGAAACTCATCCAGCTTTTTATTTAACTGACCAATGAACCTGCCAACAACGTCCCCGGAAGACAGTTCCATAGCTTTACCATTCTCACAGTGACAAACCCTTTCCAACTCTACTTTATGTATCAATACAGTAACTTGTAACATTCCTTGTTGTAAGAAAATCATCCAGCTTTTTTTTAAAACGACCAATGAACCTGCCATAACAACGTCCACGGAAGACAAGTTCCATAGCTTTACCGTTCTCACAGTGACAAACCTTTCCCAACTCTACTTTATGTATCAATACCATGTAACTTGTAACATTCTCTTGTTTGTAGAAACTATCCAGCTTTTTATTAAACTGACAATGAACCTGCCATAACAACGTCCACTGGAAGACAGTTCCATAGCTTTACCGTTCTCACAGTGAAAAACCCTTCCCAACTCTACTTTATATCAATACCAGTAACTTGTAACATTCCTGTTTGTAGAAACTCACCAGCTTTTTATTAAACTGACAATGAACCTGCCATAACAACGTCCACTGGAAGACAGTTCCATAGCTTACCGTTCTCACAGTGAACAACCCTTTCCCACTCTACTTTATGTATCAATCACAGTAACTTGTAACATTCCTTGTTTTGAAGAAACTCATCCAGCTTTTTATTAAACTGACCAATGAACCTGCCAAAAACGTCCCTGGAAGACAGTTCCATAGCTTACCGTTTCACAGTGACAAACCTTTCCCAACTCTACTTATGTACAATCCCAGTAACTTGAACATTCCTGTTTGTAGAAACTCATCCAGCTTTTTATTAAATGACCAATGAACCTGCCATAACAACGTCCACTGAAGACAGTCCCTAGCTTTACACGTTCTCACAGTGACAAACCCTTCCAACTTACTTTATGTATCAATCCCAGTAACTTGTAACATTCCTTGTTGTGAGAAAATCATCCAGCTTTTATTAAAACTGACCAAGAACCTGCCACTAACAACGTCCACTGGAAGACAGTTCCATAGCTTTACCTTCTCACAGTGACAAACCCTTCCCAACTCTACTTTATGTATCAAATCCCGTAATTGTAACATTCTGTGTTGTCAGAAACTCATCCAGCTTTTATTAAACTGACCAATGAACCTGCCATAACAACGTCCACTGGAAGACAGTTCCATAGCTTTACGTTCTCACAGTGACAAAACTTTCCCAACTCTACTTTATGTATCAATACCAGTAACTGTGTAACATTCCTTTGTTGTAGAAACTCACTCAGCTTTTTTATAAACTGACCAATGAACCTGCCATATACAACGTCCACTGAAGACAGTTTCCATAGCTGTTACCGTTCTCACAGTGACAAACCCTTTCCCAACTCTACTTTATGTATCAATTACCAGTAACTTGTAACATTCCTTGTTTGTAGAGAAACTCATCCAGCTTTTTATTAAACTGACCAATGCAACCTTGCCATACAACGTCCACTGGAAGACAGTTCCATAGCTTTTACCGTTCTTCACAGTGACAAAACCCTTTCCCATAACTCTACTTTATGATCATCCAGCTTTATTAAAGTGACCAATGAACCTGCCATAACAACTTCCACTGGAAGGACAGTTCCATAGCTTTACCTTCTCACAGTGACAAAACGCTTCCCAACTTACTTTATGTATCAATACCAGTAACTTGTAACATTCCTGTTTGTAGAAACTCATCCAGCTTTTTATAAACTGACCAATGAACCTGCCATAACAACGTCCACTGGAAGACAGTTCCATAGTTTACCGTTCTCACAGTGACAAACCCTTCCCAACTCACTTATGTATCAATACCCAGTAACTTGTAACATTCCTTGTTTGAGAAACTCATATCAGCTTTTATTAAACTGACCAATGAACCTGCCATAACAACGTCCCACTGGAAGACAGTTCCATAGCTTTACCGTTCTCACAGTGACAAAACACTTTCCCAACTCTACTTTATGTATCAATACCAGTAATTGTAACATTCCGTTGTTGTAAGAAACTCATCCAGCTTTTATTAAACTGACCATGAACCTGCCATAACAACGTCCACTGGAAGACAGTTCCATAGCTTTACCGTTTCACAGTGACAAACCCTTTCCCAACTCTACTTTATGTATCAATACCAGTAACTTGTAACATTCCTTGTTTTGAAGAAACTCATCCAGCTTTTATTAAACTGACCAATGAACACTGCCATAACAACGTCCACTGGAAGACAGTTCCATAGCTTTACCGTTCTCACAGTGACAAACCCTTCCCAACTCTACTTTATGTATCAATACCAGTAACTTGAACATTCCTTGTTTGTAGAAAACTCATCCAGCTTTTATTAAACTGACCAATGAACCTGCCATAAACAACGTCCACTGGAAGACAGTTCCATAGCTTTACCGTTCTAACGTGAAAAACCCTTTCCCAACTCTACTTTATGTATCAATACCAGTAAACTTGTAACATTCCTTGTTTTAAGAAACTCATCCAGCTTTTATTAAAACTGACCAAATGAACCTGCCATAACAACGTCCACTGGAAGACAGTTCCATAGCTTTACCGTTCTCACAGTGAAAACCCTTTCCCAACTCTACTTTATGTATCAATACCAGTAACTTGAAATTCCTTGTTTGAGAAACTCATCCAGTTTTTATTAAACTGACCAATGAACCTGCCATAACAACGTCCACTGGAAGACAGTTCCTTAGCTTTACCGTTCTCACAGTGACAAACCCCTTCCCAACTCTACTTTATGATCAATACCAGTAACTTGAACATTCCTTGTTTGCAGAAACTCATCCAGCTTTTATTAAACTGACCAATGAACCTGCCATAACAACGTCACTGGAAGACAGTTCCATAGCTTTACCGTTCTCACAGTGAAAACCCTTTCCCAACTCTACTTTATGTATTCAATACAGTAACTGTAACATTCCTTGTTTGTAGAAACTCACCAGTTTTTATTAAACTGACCAATGAACCTGCCATAAACAACGTCCCCTGGAAAGACAGTTCCATAGCTTTACCGTTCTCACAGTGACAAACCCTTTCCCAACTCACTTATGTATACAATACCCAGTAACTTGTAACATTCCTTGTTTGTAGAAACTCATCCAGCTTTTTTGAAACTGACCAATGAACCTGCCATAACAACGTCCACTGGAAGACAGTTCCATAGCTTTACCGTTCTCACAGTGACAAACCTTTCCCAACTCTACTTTATGTATCAATACCAGTAACTTGTAACATTCCTTGTTTGTAGAAAACTCATCCAGCTTTTTATTAAACTGACCAATGAAACCTGCCATAAACAACGTCCCTGGAAGACAGTTCCATAGCTTTACCATCTCACAGTGACAAACCCTTCCCAACTCTACTTTATGTATCAATTAAGTAACTTGTAACATTCCTGTTTGTAGAAACTCATCCAGCTTTTTTTAAACTGACAATGAACCTGCCATAAACAACGTACCCTGGAAGGACAGTTCCATAGCTTTACCGTTCTCACAGTGACAAACCCTTTCCCAACTCTACTTTATGTATCAATACCAGTAACTTGTAACATTCCTGTTTGTAGAAACTCATCCAGCTTTTTATTAACTGACAGATAACCTGCCATAAACAACGTCCACTGGAAGACAGTTCCATAGCTTTACGTTCTCACAGTGACAAACCCTTTCCCAACTATACTTTATGTATCAATCCCAGTAAACTTGTAACATTCCTTGTTTGTAGAAACTCATCCAGCTTTTTATTAAACTGACCATGAACCTGCCATAACAACTCCACTGGAAGACAGTTCCATAGCTTACCGTTTCTCACAGTGACAACCCTTTCCCAACTCTACTTTATGTATCACTCCAGTAACTTGTAACATTCCTTGTTTGGAAACTCATCCAGCTTTTATTAAACTGACCAATGAACCTGCCATAACAACGTCCACTGGAAGACAGTTCCATAGCTTTACCGGTCTCACAGTGACAAACCCTTTCCCAACTCTACTTTATGTATCAATCCAGTAACTTGTAACATTCCTTGTTGTAGAAACTCATCCAGCTTTTTATTAAACTGACCAATGAAACTGCCATACACAACAACGTCCTGGAAGGACAGTTCCATAGCTTTACCGTTCTCACAGTGACAAACCCTTTCCCAACTCTACTTTATGTATCAATCCAGTAACTTGTAACATTCCTTGTTTGTAGAAAACTCATCCAGCTTTTTATTAAACTGACAATGAACCTGCCATAACAAGTCCACTGAAGACAGTTCCATAGCTTTACCGTTCTCACAGTGACAAACCCTTTCCCAACTCTACTTTATGTATCAATCCAGTAACTTGTAACATTCCTTGTTTGTAGAAAACTCATCCAGCTTTTTATTAAACTGACCAATGAAACCTGCCATAACAACGTCCACTGGAAGACAGTTCCATAGCTTTACCGTTCTCACAGTGACAAACCCTTTCCCAACTCTACTTTATGTATCAATACCAGTAACTTGTAACATTCTGTTGTAGAAACTCATCCAGCTTTTATTAAACTGACCAATGAACCTGCCATTACAACGTCCACTGGAAGACAGTTCCATAGCTTACGTTCTACAGTGACAAACCCTTTCCCAACTTACTTTAGTATCATACCAGTAACTGTAACATTCTTGTTTGTAGAAACTCATCCAGCTTTTATTAAACTGACCAATGAACCTGCCATACAACGTCCACTGGAAGACAGTTCCATAGCTTTACCGTTCTCACAGTGACAAACCCTTTCCCAACTACTATTTATTAAATCATCCAGCTTTTTATTTAAACTGACCAATGAACCTGCCATAACAACGTCCACTGGAAGCAGTTCCATAGCTTTCCGTTCTCACAGTGAAAAAACCTTTCCCAACTCTACTTTATATATCAATACCAGTAAACTTGTAACATTTCCTTGTTTGTAGAAAATCATCCAGCTTTTTATTAAACTGACCCAAGACCTGCCATAACAACGTCCACTGGAAGACAGTTCCATAGCTTTACCGTTCTCAGTGACAAACCTTTCCCACTCTACTTTATGTATCAATACCAAGTAAACTTGTAACATTCCTTGTTTGCAGAAACTCATCCAGCTTTTATTAAACTGACCAATGAACCTGCCCCCATAACAACGCCACTGGAAGACAGTTCCATAGCTTTACCGTTCTCACAGTGACAAACCCTTTCCCAACTCTACTTTATGTATCAATACCAGTAACTTGTAACATTCCTTGTTTGTAGAAACTCATCCAGCTTTTTATTAAACTGACCAATGAACCTGCCATAACAACGTCCACTGGAAGACAGTTCCATAGCTTTACCGTTCTCACAGTGAAAAACCCTTTCCGAGCATGAAGCCTAAACCTTTTTTCTTCAAGTCTTCAGGGATGTCCTCGTTCTTAGGGTAACTGTGTGTGCACCTGGTTTCCATGTATAAACTCTGCACACCATAGGATTAAATGTGGATTAGTAACAGACTGCACTGGTTTCTTGCAAAATGCATTTGAGGCCGAGCCCGCACTAATGTGCGCAAACAAACGCAGATGACGTGCTGAATCAGCTGATTGAAGGGGAGCGAACAGTGTGGCCAGACCAATCGGGCAACACTGGTGTGCGCTCATTAATGCACAATCGGATAGCGCGTTAAAGCGGTGCAGTGTGGCCTAGAACTAAATGCTAACTTGCCTAGAAGATAGCACAAGAAATGAAAGCAGTTCAATGCTATCCGCTCAACTAAGGGTGCATATTCCGCTGGTATCCCACCCTCATTGGAATACACATTGAGGGTCGCAAAGAATAGTTCCATATATTTATTGGTGACCACACATCATAACACAAGGTTTCGGGGGCACCTGAGGAAACCTTACCCACTGAAACGTTGTGTTTTGTTGTGTGGTCACCAATAAATATATCAGACCATTCCTTGGAGTGTGACCCCCGATCTATATCTTTTTGTAGATAGAATGAGTTTGGTTTGAAAGAGGAGAACACAAGCTAAGGAGGAGCCTTAAAGAGCCTTAAAGTCGAGGCTTATTATTGGGGGAAATAGCAGATTCCCACTAATGAAATCATTGGATATATTGGGGCTTACCTTACCTTTGGGGGTACATTAGACTGCTGGCAACTAAAAGTTAAGGTCGTTGGTCCAGCCCCACTATCCAACTCCCTTGATAAAGATGGCCATGACTTATTTAGAAGCAAAAAAATAACCTGCAGAACCAATGAGCCTAATTTATTTGTCCAATCAGAATCTTCCATGGATTTCAGCTTGAAAGGTCTGGTTCTGGTGGATGGAGTCAATGGAAACTTTTCTTGACCGATCGGCAATCGAAAACCAGGAAAAGTGTCTTCGATAATCCGATCACTTCGATCGGAATATCAATGCCGTGTATGCCTACCTTACGTCATTTCAATGGCAGCCCTTAAGTAAATGGTTTACCTTCTAGGAGGTTTGAATGCCATTACACAAGCAGAGTATCAGCTGAAGAACAATTTTGCCCGATGGCTCCAAACCAGTTTACAGCATTTATACATTTACCCTTCATCTGGTTCTTTTTGTTGAACTCACCCAAGGTGACCTTGACATCCCTGTTATAGACATAAACTTGCAGCCCTCCAGTTGTTTTGAAAACTACAACTCCCAGCATTATAACTACAGCCAGGGAATGCTGGGAGTAGTCGTTTTCAAACATCTGGAGTTTGACATCCCTGGTCTATAATGAAGGCAGGTAGACTCAGGAGCTTTCACAGCAGTCACAACACCCAAAATTCTCCTAGTAGCTCGGCTCCAGCGTGATGTAAAGAGTTCTACAACAAATCAGGGGGGATAGGGTCAGTCAGCTCCGCTAAGAGGTATGTACAGCTATGTAACATAAAGGAGGGAGATCCAGGGTCTTGTGTCTATGTTATTTTATTCTGATGATGAAATGTATCCGAGCCCCCACCTGTGTCCGTCAGTCTGGTTAAGGTATCCGTCAGCGAATGGATCGGAATCCAGTGGCCTCTTCAGCTGGACGTTCTCCGCTAATTATAAAGACAAAATCAAATACAATAATGATAAATAACAAGGTCTATTCACTTATTCCTACAATTAATCCCTATTGATTTCTATAGTATAACTAAATCAAGTTATAATATTGTTTATCGCCTCTAATTCCTACACCAGCATTACACTGCACTGTAAGGTGCAGTGTAGTAACCTAGTGTAGTAACCTAGTGTAGTAACCTAGTATTATTAGTACTAGGTTATTATACAATTATATTACTAGATTTTATATTATTTATATTACTAGGGTTTACATTCTTAGGTTATTATTATTGTGTTATTAGGTTATCATTTTATTACTAGGTTATTATTATTATAATAATTGTGCTGGTCTCAGACTAATAATATCCAGCACTGTAAGGTAAGGGACTATATGTAATACAGCCCCATAGGGGGAAATCTATTAATAAAGATTATTATAATATCATTATAATATTATCACTAGGTTATTATATTATTTTATTACTAGGTTATTATATTTTTATTATATTATTTTATTACTAGGTTATTATATTTTTATTATATTACTAGGTTATTATATTATTATTGGTTATTATTATATTACTAGGTTATTATATTACTAGGTTATTATATGGTTGTTATTATATTACCAGGTTACTATATTACTAGGTAATTATATGGTTATTATATTATTAGGTTATTATAATATTACTAGTTTATTATATGGGTATTATTACATTACTAGGTTATTATATGGTTATTATATTACTTATCATAGGGTTATTACATTACTAGGTTATTAAATGGTAGTTATTATATTACTAGGTTTTTATATGGTTATTACAATACTAGGTTATTATATGGTTATTATTACATTACTAGGTTATTATATGGTTATTATATTACTAGGTTATTATATTATCTTACTAGGTTATTATTACATTACTAGGTTGTATGGTTATTACATTACTAGGTTATTATATGACTAGGTTATTATATGGTTATTATATTACAGGTTATTATATGGTATATGGTTATTATATTACTAGGTTATTACATGGCTATTATATTACTAGGTTATTATTTGGTTATTATTACATTACTAGGTTATTATCGCATTACTAAGTTATTATATGGTTATTATATTACTAGGTTATTATATGGTTATTTCATTACAGTAGGTTATTATATGGTTATTATCGCATTACTAGGTTATTATATGGTTATTATATTACTAGGTTATTGTTACATTACTAGGTTATTATATGGGTATTACTAACTTCAGCTCCTCCCTCCTCCAATTGGCAGCTTAGCACCGCTCCACAGACTTCAAAAATCAATTAACAGTTCTTGTCCGGTTAAAAAATTATTTTATTCTTGCATGTTAAAATCGCCAATTTGCAAACAGATAGAACACAAAATGGTCTTCTTACGCGTTTCGGATTTACATCCTTACTCATATGGGTATTATCACATTACTAAGTTAATTTTGCATTACAGTAGGTTATTATATGGTTATTACATTACAGAAGGTTATGATATGGTTATTACATTACAGTAGGTTAGGATTATTACATTACTAGGTTAATATATGGTTATTATTACATTACTAGGTTATTATATGGTCATTGCATTACTAGGTTATTATATATTATTATTACATTACTAGGTTATTATATGGTCATTGCATTACTAGGTTATTATATGGTTATATTACAGTAGGTTAATATATGGTTATATTACAGTAGGTTAATATATGGTTATATTACAGTAGGTTAATATATGGTTATTACATTACTAGGTTATTATATGGTTATTAGATTACTAGGTTATTATATGGTTATTATTATATTACTAGGTTATTATTACATAACTAGGTTATTATTTGGTTATTATATTACTAGGTTATTATATGGTTATTATATTACTAGGTTATTATATTATTATATTACTAGGTTATTATTACATTACTAGGTTATATGGTTATTATTACATTACTAGGTTATTATATGACTAGGTTATTATATAGTTATTATATTACTAGGTTATTATATGGTTATTATATTACAGTAGGTTATTATATGTTATAATATTATTAGGTTATTATATGGTTATTACATTACTAGGTTATTATATGGTTATTATTACATTACTAGGTTATTATATGGTTATTATTACATTACTAGGTTATTATATGGTTATATAGTAAGTAGGTATATTCTACATTACTAGGTTATATTATATGGTAGGTTATTATACATTACTAGTTAGTATAGGTTATTATTAATATACTAGGTATTATGGTTATTATTACATTACTAGGTTATATATGGTTTATTATTACATTATAGTATTATTATTAGGTTATTATATTACAGTAGTTATGATTTTACATTACTAGGTTTGAATATATGGTTATTATTACATTACTAGGTTATTATATGGTTATACATTACTAGGTATTATATGGTCATTGCATTACTAGGTTATTACTACATTACTAGGTATTATATGGTCATTGCATTACTAGGTTATTATATGTGTATATTACAATAGGGTGATATATGGTTATTACATACTAGGTTATTATATGGTTATTACATACCAGGTTATTATATGGTTAATTACATTATAGGTTTATTTGGTTATTATATTACTAGGTTATTATATACTAGGTTATATTATTATATAACTAGGTTATTCTTACTAGGTTATTATTACATTACTAGGTTATTATATAGTTATATATTACTAGGTTATTATATACTAGGTTATTATATGGTTGTTGTTATTATTATATTACTAGGGTTATATATGGTTATTATATTACAGTAGGTTATTATATGGTTATAATATATTAGGTTATATATGGTTATACATACTGGTTATTATAAGTTATTATTACATACTGTTATTATTACATTACTAGGTTATTATATGGTTATTATTACATTACTAGGTTATTATATGGTTATATTACAGTAGGTTATTATATGGTATATTACAGTAGGTTAGTATACATAGTATACAAGGTTATTATACGATTATTACATTAGGTTTATATGGTTTATATTACTAGGTTATTACATTACTAGGTTATTATTGGTTATTAAATTACTAGGTTAATATATGGTTATTACATCTAAGGTTATATGGTTGTTTTATATTACTAGGTTATTATATACTAGGTTATTATATTATTATTGTGTAATTATATGGTGATTATATATTGATGGTTATTATATGGTATTATTACATTACTAGGTTATTATGGTTGTTACATTATAGGTATATTAATGGTTATTAATACTAGGTTATTATTACTACTAGGTTATATGGTTATATTACATTACTAGGTATTGTATAACTAGGTATTATTACAGTAGGTTCTATATGGTTATTACATTACAGTGTTATTATATGGTAATTATATCAGTAGGTTATTATTTACAGTAGGTTATATGGTTATTATATTACAGTAGGTTATTATATGCTTATTATTTACAGTAGGTTTTATATTACAGTAGGTTATATATAGTTATTATAGTACAGTAGGTTATAAACAGTAGGTTATTATATGGTATACATTACAGTAGGTTATTATATGGTTATTACATTACAGTAGGTGTATATTACAGTAGGTTATTATATCGTTATTACATTACAGTAGGTTATTATATGGTATTATATAACAGGAGGTTATAATATTACAGTAGGTTATTATATGGTTATTACATTACAGTAGGTTATGATATGGTATTACATTTACAGTTAGGTCTATATGGTTTTTATATTACGTAGGTATTATATGGTTTTATTACAGTAGGTTTTATATGGTTATTATTACATTACTAGGTTATTATGGTTTCTATTAGAGTAGGTTATTATTTAGAGTAGGTTTTATTAGGTTTATTACATTACAGGTTATATCGTAATTATATTAAGGGATTATTATGTTATTATATTACAGGGTTATTTTATGGTATTATATTCAGTAGGTTATTATATGTTTGATACATTACTAGGTTATTATATAGTGAATAATGCACCCCAACTGTACATTATAAGGATATTAGTCACCGCAGAGTTCAGTGACCATTTATATAGTACATTTACACAGGGCACGGAACTCCAAGGCGACTTCTAATGTCCATTTAATTTACAGTTCAGGATGCATTATTTATTATAACCTACCATTTGTGCTTCTGGTTTCCTTCTCCTCCTGGAACTGTAAGATTAAAGGCTATAATATTACAGTCCTCCCATAGAAATCCACTATAGGGGTGGTTATATGGTTATTATGATGCAGGTCTCAGACTATTTCCAGCACTGTGTCGATCACGGGTTCATATGAACTCTGATTGCGCAGTGGGCGTGTCATCCCAGACCAGACATCACAATACTGATGGAAGGGGGATGCTGGGAGTTGTAGTCCTAACGCACACATTAGCAGCTGACAGGAAATCTCATGTTCTGAATCCCCTAATAAGGATTACAGATCCCATAATCTCTCACTGGAACCGTCTTCTGCTTCTCCTGCACAGGGCGGGACATCGTACACATTACAGTACAGTCACGGTCCATGTGAGTCACTCAATCCATCGCTGTGTCCGATACACGGAAATAAACCGGACAAGGGCTGCCGTGGTCACAGGAGGGGGGGGCTAGCAGGTCAGCTGACATGGGGGAAACTGTGTGAAAGGTGAAGGGGACTGAACTGGTTAGTTAATGGACGGGGGGATGGGCGGGGCATAGATTCAGATTGGATAAAAACGAAAGCGATGTGGAGCCGTGGGCGTGGGTTTATCGAGATGTGGGCGGGTTAGAAGGCGAGGCTATGACGTATGGTTTCCCATTCGACCGTGACAGTGGCAGCAGTAACAGGCTCTACTCAGAGGTAACAAGGGACGGAGTGCTGCAGGGGACTGTGGGTAATGAAGGCGATGGGCTTAGGAGGTCACTGTGGGATACCATGGACCTTAAAGGGAACTAAACCACTACCTCCATTCCCACCTCGAAGAGCTCCTACCTCTATTCCCACCATGAAGAGCTCCTACCTCCATTCCCACCTCGAAGAGCTCCTACCCCCATTCCCACCTCGAAGAGCTCCTACCCCCATTCCCACCTCGAAGAGCTCCTACCCCCATTCCCACCTCGAAGAGCTCCTACCTCTATTCCCACCTCGAAGAGCTCCTACCCCCTTCCCTCGAAGCCTCACCTACCCCACCCCCTAGCTCCTACCTCTATTCCCACCCGAAGAGTCCTCATTCACTCGAAGAGCTCCTACCTCTATCCACCTCGAAGAGCTCCTACTATTCCCACCTCGAAGAGCTCCACCTCCATTACCTCGAAGAGCCTCTACCTCTATTCCCACCTCGAAGAGCTCCTACCTCTATTCCCACCTCGAAGAGCTCCTACTCTATTCCCACCCGAAGAGCTCCTACCTCTTTCCACCTCGAAGAGCTCCTACCTATTCCACCTCGAAGGCTCCTACCTCATTACCCACTCGAAGAGCTCCTACCTCTATTCCCACCTTGAAGAGCTCCTATCTATTCCCACCTTGAAGAGCTCCTACCATTCCCACTGGAGATCCTCCCCTAGCCCAACCTTGAAGAGCTCCTACCCTAGCCCCACCTTGAAAGAGCTCTACCCTAGCCCCACCTTGAAGAGCTCCTACCCCTAGCCCCACCTTGAGAGCTCCTCCCCTAGCCCCACTTGAAGAGCTCCTACCCCTAGCCCCACCTTGAAGAGCTCCTACCCCTAGCCCCACCTTGAAGAGCTCCTACCCCTAGCCCCACCTTGAAGAGCTCTACCCCTAGCCCCACCTTGAAGAGCTGCTACCCCTAGCCCCACCTTGAAGAGCGTACCCTAGCCCAACCTGAAGAGCTGCTACCCTAGCCCCCCTGAAGAGCTGTACCCCTAGCCCCACCTTGAAGAGCTGCTACCCTAGCCACCACCTTGAAGAGACTGCTACCCATAGCCCCACCTTGAAGAGCTGCTACCCCTAGCCCCACCTGAAGAGCTGCTACCCCTAGCCCCACCTGAAGAGCTGCTACCCTAGCCCCACCTTGAAGAGCTGCTACCCCATAGCCCACCTTGAAGAGCTGCTACCACCTAGCCCACCTGAAGAGCTGCTTGTTACCCCTAGCCCACCTTGAAGAGCTGCACCACTAGCCCACCTTGAAGAGCTGCTACCCCTAAGACCCACCTTGAAGAGCGTACCCCTAGTCCCACCTTGAAGAGCTGCTACCCCTAGTCCCACCTTGAAGAGCTCCTACCCCTAGTTCCACCTGATGAAGAGCTTCCTACCCCTAGTCCCACCTTGAAGAGCTCCTACCCCTAGCCCCACCTTGAAGAGCTTGCCACACCCTAGCCCACCTTGAAGATGAACTGCAAGATGGCTGCTGGCAGGGCTGACATCTAGCAGCCTCTTGCTGACAAATCTACGGCAAGTGGTGTCCTGGTATCTAACCCTCCATCTGCTTTTAAAGGGGAACTAAAGTCAATATAAGCCCCCTTATGCCGTAACCAGCTAAAATATTAGTTTCTCTCCCCATGGGGGTTACGTTGGTTTATATGTAGTATGTCATTTAATGATTGGGCTTGAGTTTAGTTTCTTGGAAACTTTTCCAGTCTCCAACTGATCTCTCAGTTAGCAACAATCTATGACCTCTAAAGCACATGTACAATCGGTATGGCACTACAGATACAGTATGTAATGTATATCTTATTATATAGCACCACTTGGGGACGCAGCGCGTACAATATCAGAATACTAAAAGCCGGACAAGGGGTACAATCAATAAATATATTAATATGATTATTACAAGTGTTGAAAAATATAACATGAGGAAAGAGGTCCCTGCCCGTAGAGCTTACAATTAATTGGTGGGTAACATACAGTATACATAGGAAAGGGTTAGAAGTGCCATTGTTAATGTAACTGTGCGCAGGAGATAGGATGAAAGATTTAGATTTAAACTGTTTTATTGAGGTTTCCTGATGAAGAGAGGGGAACAGAGCTCCATAGAGGGGGAGGGGGGGGCTTGTATTATTACGTTTACCATAACTAGTTGTAACTTTACAATCTTGAATAGGAATTTTCGTTGTTGGTGCGAAGAGGACGCCCTTCGGCACTTATGGGGGCTTGTTAAAGGACCATACGGCCACAGATCTGGGTGAGATCGCCGCTAAGGCCGTTCTGGCAGCAGGGAAGGTTGTCTCCGAAGCGTAGACAGTGTGATATTCGGTAATGTTGCTCAGGTACGTGATCTGATCAGCGCACTCATATCTCTTATAGCGAAAGACGTAGCGATCACGATAAACAATCGCGTTATTTAACAGAAGAACCAAAGTACGGGGGGATAGAGAATGGAGAACGTTCTAGTAATTATATGGTGCTCGCCAACAGTGGATGAAAGGTAAAGACGTTTGGATTGCACAAAATCTTGGTTGGTCAAATCTTTATTTGGCACCATCATTGGGTTCAAAGGACCATGGAAACAGTGGAAGGGCTTTAAACATAAACAATTGGTTTTAGAAGTTAGATATTATATGTATATAGTAGTGTTAGCTGGGTCCCTTATTAGCCTTAAATTCCTGCTGATGCCTGGATAATAATTATATTGATTTGTACAGATATAATTCTATATGTTATTTTCCAAGACGGCCACAGATGGCCAAAAAAATTTATACCTGGGGACCTAGCGACATGTCGTAGGTTATTATATGGTTTTTATATTACAGTAGGTTATTATATGGTTATTATTACATTACTAGGTTATTATATGGTTTCTATATTAGAGTAGGTTATTATATTAGAGTAGGTTATTATATGGTTATTATTACATTACAAGGTTATTATATCGTAATTATATTACAGTGGATTATTATATGTTATTATATTACAGGTTATTTTATGGTTATTATATTACAGTAGGTTATTATATGGTTATTATTACATTACTAGGTTATTATATAGTGAATAATGCACCCCAACTGTAAATTATAAGGATATTAGTCACCGCAGAGTTCAGTGACCATTTATATAGTACATTTTACACAGGGCACGGAACTCCAAGGCGACTTCTAATGTCCATTTAATTTACAGTTCAGGATGCATTATTTATTATAACCTACCCCTTTGTGGCTTCTGGTTTCCTTCTCCTCCTGGAACTGTAAGATTATAAGGCTATAATCTTACAGTTCCTCCCATAGAAATCCACTATAGGGGTAGGTTATATGGTTATTATGATGCAGGTCTCAGACTATTTCCAGCACTGTGTCGATCACGTGGTTCATATGAACTCTGATTGCGCAGTGGGCGTGTCATCCCAGACCAGACATCACAATACTGATAGGAAGGGGGATGCTGGGAGTTGTAGTCCCTAACCGCACACATTAGCAGCTGACAGGAAATCTCATGTTCTGAATCCCCTAATAAGGATTACAGATCCCATAATCTCTCACTGGAACCGTCTTCTGCTCTCCCTGCACAGGGCGGGACATCGTACACACTTACCGTACAGTCACGGTCCATGTGAGTCACTCAATCCCATCGCTGTGTCCGATACACGGAAATAAACCGGACAAGGGCTGCACGTGGTCACAGCGAGGGGCGGGGCTAGCAGGTCAGCTGACATGGGGGAAACTGTGTGAAAGGTGAAGGGGACTGAACTGGTTAGTTAATGGACGGGGGGTAGTGGGCGGGGCATAGATTCAGATTGGATAAAAACGAAAGCGATGTGGAGCCGTGGGCGTGGTTTATCGAGATGTGGGCGGGTTAGAAGGCGAGGCTCATGACGTATGGTTTTCCCATTCGACCGTGACAGTGGCAGCAGTAACATGGCTCTACTCAGAGGTAACAAGGGACGGAGTGCTGCAGGGGACTGTGGGTAATGAAGGCGATGGGCTTAGACTGGTCACTGTGTGGATACCATGGACCTTTAAAGGGGAACTAAACCACTACCTCCATTCCCACCTCGAAGAGCTCCTACCTCTATTCCCACCATGAAGAGCTCCTACCTCCATTCCCACCTCGAAGAGCTCCTACCCCCATTCCCACCTCGAAGAGTCCTACCCATTCCCACCTTCAAGGAGCTCCTACATCTATTCCCACCTGAAGAGCTCCTCTATATTCCAACCTTGAAGAGCTCCCTACATCTATTCCAACTGGAAGAGCCACTACCTCTATTCCCACCTTGAAGAGCTCCTACACTAGTCCCAACTTGAAGAGCTCTACCCCTAGCCCACCTTGAAGAGACTACCCATTAGCCCCACATTGAAGAGCTCTACCCTAGCCCAACACTTTGAGAGATCCACCCCTATTACAGCCCCACCTTGAAGAGCGCCTACCCCTAGCCCACCTTGAAGAGACCTACCCCTTATAGCCCACCTTGAAGAGCTAATACCCATAGCCCCACCTTGAAGAGATGCACCCCTAGCCCCACCTTTTGAAGAGCTTGCATACCCTATCCACCTTGAAGAGCATGGCTACCCTAGCCCAACCTAAGGCTTTGCTACCCCTAGCCCACCTTGAAGAGTGCTACCCCTAGCACAACCTGAAGAGCTGCTACCCCTTAGACCCACCTTGAAGAGGGCTACCCCTAGCCCCACCTTGAAGAGCTGCTCCCTAGCCCCCACATTGAAGAGATGATACCCCAGCCCCACATTGAAGAGCTTGCTACCTAGCCCACTGAAGAGCTGCTTACCCCTTAGCACCACCTGAGAGCTGCTACCCAGGACCACCTTGAAAGAGCTGCACCCCTAGCCCCACCTTGAAAGCGCTGCTACCACC